>OY723391.1:8043598-8133598 GCA_963210295.1 Ophion ellenae
ATCGAACGAGCGCAACGAACGAACGAACCATCGAGCGAACGCAACGAACGACCGATCGAGCGAACGGGCGCAACGGGTTACCGAACGAAAGATCGAGCGAACGAACGAGCGAACGCATCTAACGAAGGAACGTGCGATCGCATTGAACGATCGAACGAACCAACGAACGCAAGATTCTTTTCCATGTCAAACAGCAGGGATTGCGCAAAGAAATTTTGTTTTTCAACACATGGTTTCTTTAACGAACATAGAGAGTTTTGTCGTGAAAATCAACACCACTACTTTGGACTGAGGTGTTCGTTCGTTCGTAACAAACGAAAGATCAAACGAGGGTAATGAACGATGAAACGAACGATCGAACGAGCGCAACGAACGAACGATCGAGTGAACGGAACGAACGAATGACCCAAAGAGAACACCGATTTTGATTTCGATTCCTTTAATGTCGATTTTGTTTTTTTTTACGATATTTTATTACGATAGCCGTTTTTTATTTCGTTTTTAATTTTTCAACTTTTCATTTCAACTTTTATTTTCGAAAATAATATAGCTTGAAAACATTCATTTGAATTTTCATTTCAATGACGATTTCGATTTCTGAATTTTAATTTCAATGTCAATTTATATATCTAGTTTTTTAATTCTATTTTGAATTCGTTCCATAAAAATGAACGAACGAACGCACCGAAGGATAGAACGATCGCAACGAAGGAATAAACGAACGAGTGAATGAACACAAGCTTCTTTTGCATATGAAAATGCAGTGATTGAACGAAGGAATTAGACAACGAAAGATTGAACATGCGTAATAAACGTTGGAACGAACGATCGAATGAGCGCTACGAACGAACGATCGAGCGAACGCAACGAACGCACGAGCGATTAAACGAACGATCGAGCGCACGAACGAACGATCGAACGGACGCAACGGGTTAACGAACGAACGATCCAGCGAACGCATCGAATGAACGAACGTGTGAACGCATTGAACGATCGAACGAACCAACGAACACAAGGTTCTTTTCCATATCATACAGCAGTGATTACGCGAAGAATTTTATTTTCCATTGTTCGAGCACCGCGATAATTTATTCTCTGCGATGATGGTGAGGAAAGCAGTGACTGCGACTGTATGATGACTCGGTTCTCCAGTGAAGCGATTAACATGTTACGTCCCCGTGAACTTATCGAATCTTAGAGAGAACGCAACACGGTGTTGACTTCGCTTTCGGGTCAAGACAATTAAGTCCTTCACCCAGGGACGGAAGTCACGTCTTTGATATGGGAAGAATGACGGTTGGATAATGCGTTGGTCTTGAGGACCATTGAATGAAACGAGAGTTTTTCATAAATGCTTTGCTAACTCTATTTATTTGCGGATAATTCGCCGTTTGTTCCCTTTGTCCCAATGGTCGTCTATTAACCGTGGTTATAATTTCTTTTATCGACGGTATCGTTTCGAGATTCGGATTATTGTTGTTACACAATTTCCTTACGATTATAATGCTCACACAGTGATTACATGGAGATTAAAGGGTTATAATATTAACACGCATGTCGAACGGTTTATAATGTTCGCACAATGGTTACACGAGGTTAAATAGTTACAACGTTTACACACGATTAAATAGTTGAAATGGTTGCAATGTTCACGATAACAACATAGTTCTTTGAAGGCAATTGATTACAGCGGTTGTGGTTTTAGATTTAGGCTGTATTCGATAATTAAGATAGATGTTGCAGAGTCTTGAGGTTGAAAGATACGGTGGTGATGCAAGGGTTTAGATTTGGTAATTTGAACTCTTCGTGATGGCTGAGACTTCTTTTGAGGAGAGGCTTTGACCGATATTGGAAGTCGAATTGCGACTGGACAATACGTACAGTGAACCTTGCTGGATTTCAACTGGTAGATCTCGGTGTCGGTACGTTTAGCGATAAGGTTGAGACTGAGACTCCAACTGCTGGACTGGTACCACTTCGATGACTGCTGCGACTGGCTGCTTGTTCACAACGACTTAGTCTTCGGACTTGATGTTGAGATTGAGACTGACTGTCGTAGTTTTAGCCGCGTGATTAAAATCGAGACTGCACACGTTGATACTTTGACTGAGACTGCTTGATTGAGATTGAGACTAAGACACTGTTTGCTAGATCGAGACTACTGGGTAGAGACTGATGCTGCGCAGCTTCCGCCGCGCTGGGTTTTGAAGCGAGACTGCCGCGTTGAATTTTTACCAGAGACTGCTCGATTGAGATTGAGACTGAAGTAGCTTTGACCGCGAGGTTGAGATTGAGACTGACGGATTGAGACTGGATATTGACCGCGAGGTTGAGATTGAGACTGACGGATTGAGACTGGATATTGACCGCGAGGTTGAGATTGAGACTGACGAATTGAGACTGGATATTGACCGCGACCGGCTGCGGCGTAACGCCGGCCACGGGGTTGAAGTCGAGACTGAACTGCACGCTGCTGTGTTCCCGGTCCTTCCTTTTATACCCCTTTCTCGGGGGTGGTCTTCTCTCGAAAGATCTTCCACGTGCCGGCAATCTTGGGTGACCTTCCTTCTGCTTCCCCTTTTTAAGGGTGGTCTTCTCTCGAAAGACCTTCCACGTGTCGGCGATCTTGGGAGGCGTTCGTATCCCTGGTACGTATGACTCAGGGGTGACTTTCCCGTTGTGGTACGCGTGGCGGGTATTGCCCGAATTTCCGGTTTTACGATTCTTGGATAGTAAAAAGAAGTGGCCCAGGGGTATCCCTTCTTCAGTTCGGTTGGATTTTGCGCTGTGGGTGGTTTCTGCGTTGGTTGGTTCGCGCTTCCCCTGTTAATCCGTCCAAGGGGTGGTCTGACTCAGAGGTGACTCTCTCGTTGGGGTACGCGTGGCGGATATTGCTTGAATTCCCGACTTTACGATTCTTGGATGGTAACAAGAAGTGGGCCAGGGGTATCCCTTCTTCAGGTTGGTTGGATTTGCGCAGTGGGTGATTCCTGTGTCGGGTGAGTCGCGCTTCCCCGTGTAACCCGTCCAAGGGGTGGTCTGACTCAGAGGTGACTCTCTCGTTGTGGTACACGTGGCAGATATTGTTCGAATTCCCGGTTTTACGATCCTTAGATATTGATCCGAGTCGGTGGTGGCCGTGGTTTTTAATGACAAAACTCGCCTTTTCGGCGCCGACAGCTTATATATACAGTATTTCAATGCCTCTTATAAGCTGGGGCTCGTGCTGAGAGCGACAGTAGTTCGCGAGGTGGTTCGGTCGAACGATGGGGTGAACGAAGTTGATTTTCTAATGGCGTGGTGGTCCAGGTTTAATGGAACTATAGAATGAGTGTGATGAAGCGTGGCATGACATAACAAACATTGTACCTCAAGCGCGAATGAACGATCGAATGAGCGCAACGAACGAACGAACGATCGAGCGAACCCAACGAACGAACGATCGAGCGAACGGGCGCAACGGGTTAACGAAAGATCGAGCGAACGCATCAAACGAACGAACGTGTGAACGCATTGAACGATCGAACGAACCAACGAACACAAGGTTCTTTTACATGTCAAACAGCAGGGATGACGCGAAGAATTTTTTTTCGATGCATGGTTTTTCAACGAACATTGCGTTCATTGCGTGCATTCGATCTTTCGTTCGTTTAACGGACGAAAGAGTGAACGCAGCGAGTGAATGAAGGAACAAGCGATCGAACGTTCGAAGGATCGCACAATCGGAATACCGAACGAACGTACGCATCAACCGGTCCATCGAACGAACGAACACCGCAGTCCCAAGTAGTGGTATCGATTGTCAGGGATACATATGTTCGTTGAAAAAACATGCATCGAAAAATAAATTATTCGCCTAATCCCTGCTGTTTGATATGTAAAAGAACCTTGTGTTCGTTGGTTTGTTCGATCTTTCAATGCGTTCACACGTTCGTTCATTTGATGCGTTCGCTCGAACTATTGTTAACCCGTTGCGTCCGTTCGATCGTTCGTTCCGTTCACTCGATCGTTCGTTCGTTGCGCTCGTTAGATCGCTCCTTTCATCGTTCATTACCCTCGTTTGATCTTTCGTTTGGTACAAACGAACGAACACCTCAGTCCAAAGTAATGGTGTTGATTTTCACGACAAAACTCGCTATGTTCGTTAAAGAAACCATAAATCGAAAAACAAAATTTCTTTGCGCAATCCCTGCTGTTTGACACGGAAAAGAACCTGGCGTTCGTTGGTTCGTTCGATCGTTCAGTGCGATCGCACGTTCGTTCGTTAGATGCGTTCGCTCGTTCGTTCGCTCGATCTTTCGTTCGGTAACCCGTTGCGCCCGTTCGCTCGATCGTTCGTTCGTTGCGTTCGCTCGATCGTTCGTTCGTTGCGTTCGCTCGATCGTTCGTTCGTTGCGTTCGCTCGATCGTTCGTTCGTTCGTTGGGCTCGTTCGATCGTTCATTCCAAGGTTTATTGCGCTTCTGTGATATTTTTCTTCTTCTTTTCACCGCGTACGATCTGCAGTTCGTCATCATCGTTGAAACAGAGCCCGTCCTTCTCTCTCTCTCTCTCTCTCTTTCTCTCTCTCTCTCTCTAAAAAAGTAGTATGTATCCCGTACATATAGACGTGATCGAAACGGTTTTCGTGTGCCGCGTAATTAGTGACTTATCAACGACCGGTGTACTCATACGCACAACGGGCAACAACCCTTATGGCTTTTCGGGGCATCCCCGAGAACTTTTACATAGAAGCGAAGCGGTGTGTTCTTCTGTCTCTCGAGGAGCTTGTGCCTGGGCGCTCATGTACCGTTGTGATACCGGGTACGTATGCAGTGTATCGTGGTGAGGTGATTTTTGTCTCGTTGGTGCTGTACACTTCATGCAACATCGATCGCATGCATGCTTGCTGACCAGTCATTTCGATCTGGTCATATAAGCATTTGTGTAATCCTCGAAGGAGATCTTTCTCGACCCGATGTTACTCTTATCGCGCTTCACTTTCTTCGGACCGTCTTTACCATCGACTCGCGCTGCATACATTTTTTCTCTAAGCCCGTCAAATTCCGTCATTATCCGACCATTATTTTCGTCTTTCATAAGTCCGGGAGCATTTTTGTTGACAAGCGGTATATCATACCCATTGCACGCCGGGTACTCGCTCGTATCGAAACGATGGATATTACGCTTCGTGTAGTCATACACATCCTCACACTCAATGTTGTATATTAGACTATCCGTATCGGTGTACAATACTGTACATTTTTCTTTATACAGAGGCACCATGTACTCATGATGAAAGTCATATAAGCATGTCTTCGATATGTCGAGTATGCACACACCTACATATTATTGAATTTCACCTCGAGTTTGCGTAATTCGACAGCAATAAGGTTTTCTGAAAAAACACTCCGGCTATGAAAATTTGGTTTTGCAATCATTGCCTCTGCACCGTACCTGCCCTCCCGCCGTGTTAAACTCTTGACGTCTATGTGATTGCGCACATTTTCTATTGATTTCCCAAACACCGCATTATTCATCAAGTTATAGAGATTTTTTTTCAAAATTATTCTTTGCTTCTGTTCGGAACTGCGCGTTCAGCTCGATATATGTTCGGAGCCAGGGTGATTGGGAGAATTGGAGCATTCTATGAATTTTTGTGATTGTGAGACCGTGCCGTACACACTGCTGCAGATTGCGATAATAAATAACATACTGAGACCGACCTTCTTTTATAAGTTTTTTCTTATTTGATTCTACCTTCAGCTTTTGCTGCATAACAGAAAACCATCACCTGGCGCGGCCCGGGTCATTGGCTGCCAGGGCTCTTGATTTTCGCTTCTATCAATGTTGAGCGCCAACTCGTTTTGGGAGAACGAGTAAACTATGTTATGATTATGGTTTACGCACGCGGCTAGTAGTGGCGATACGTGGGTGTGACTGAACGACCCTTTTCTTCTTTATTCCAATATGGCTAAACTCACAATCCACAAGGAGCACCATCAGACGGGTATACTCCAGAGCAGGAAGTAGGGGCCAACAAAAACGTACTCACGAATACGGTGAATCCCTTTATTCGCTGGATCCTTTTAACACACTTCAAGACAATAAATGATTAAACAGTGATAAACGTAACGCACTCCTCGACGGCAGACCCTGCCCACGGCCTTTACAATACGCTCGAGATCCGGGGCAAGAGTGTTCCTCCTTTTCGGAGTATCGAGCTGATCGACCTCCTCGCTCCGATCATCCCCTCTCCCCGAATAATAATCAATCGAAGCATCGATTGGGCGCGTTCGTTATTTCAACGTATTCTACGCTTGCTGTCGAGGAGGATGCCGGCGTGTTAACTTCGAGGGAGATCGAATAATTGACAGGGCTTTAATAAAGTTCCTGTCACACTCCCCTCCTTCTAGACTCGAAGTCAACAGCAGAAATTTGAACTCATGAGGGACAGTTTCCCCTCGACATTATTCAGTGGTCTACGCAAATTTTATATACGTTACCCGTCAACCCATAGTTCCGCTTCAGAGCACTTTATCTGTAATACATTTTATAACGTCATGACACAAATGTACTCCTTGTGGATTCAAAAGTAGGCAAGTAACAATGGGATGTATATCTTAAATTAAATGGTTTTCTCTTACAATTAACACGCTTCCTATGGTTATTTATCCTAATGTACTATTATTAGAATAAGATCGACAGTTTTGTATCGAATGAACTTATTATTTACTATCCCACTTTGACTGAATTATTTTTCTTCGTTGTCGTAATCATATACAGTTCTCATTCGTTTGTGGAATTTTCCGATTACGTTCATCTTCCCAGTTTCGTTTCCAATTTCGGGAGGTGTAAGTAGGCAGGTAAGAACATATACTGCGTTGGGGTTTTCTTGAAATTCTCCACATCAGGTGGTCAAACCCCGGACTTAGGATACCTCCTGGGAGACTAGTAAGGTATTAAGGCTGCCGGATTTTCAGCTATTTGAACACCCTCTTGACGGTGGATGCAGCGACCGAACGTGGTGGCGTCACGGATAGATCAATTCAGGAGTGGATTACTTTCGGGATTGGCACGGTGGAGACTTGTTCGTATGACGGACGTTGCTGCGTTCATGATTTCTCCCGCTCCCATTTTCCAGCGCACCCAATTCGGTAAGCCCATTGATGACTCCCGGGGGCCGTCGCTCCTCTTTTGAACCGACCCAATTTCGTACGTCTGATTCCGAAATCCGGAAGCCGATTGCAGCAGCCAAAAAGCTAGAGACGCTCCGACTGCATATAGAATACTCTTGGCGACCAGGTCTTCCCGCGAAGACACTAGGTCGGCAGGGCATGGCAATTGAATGGCCTCGGCTGACCGCAATGGCTGTTCCGATGGGGCTGACATGTAAACACGGTGTATTAATCGATCCCTTCCGAATGTTGACACCGCAGTCTCAAAGAATAGCCGAAGTGGACGTGCTGCTTTTTTTTCTTTTGAGAACTTCCAGAGCCGTTACATTCACCCGTCCGAAAATCTTTCGAGAGGCTACCTCGTCAATGCCAGAGTATTAGTGCGAACTCTCGTTTTCTTGGTTTCCCAGTGAGCACCCCAGGACCGAAGTATTTTCGATCTCTTCTTCGAAGCGATGACCAACCTTTGATGGGACTTCGCATTTTGTAGGAGTCAATTTAGTCTCAGGCTCCGTCGAGGTATTTTCAAATCAGTAACATAATATTTTCCAACAAACTTCTTATTTTTATCGACAAGTTCTACAACCATTGGGCCATACGTTTTGCTAATAAAGGCTGGACCCAAGAAGCGATGACCTAACTTAGCTGAATAGCTTTCCGATTTCTTGCTTAGCCTTTTATTGGGATAATAAACTTCGGTGCCTATTTTCATTTCGACCGGGTTCAGTTTTTCAGAATTGATTTTAGCAAGGCGTTTAGCTGAATAATTCTCTAAGCGTTTCTCAACTTGATGACGTAGCTCTGTTATTTTATCAATGCGCCTGATCCAATCGCTAATCGTTTCGTCGGGTAATCCTGGGCCGCTGTCGTTAGGGCCAGGTGTCGTATTCTTACCAGTAGCTTCCCTGCCGTGGTTTAGAAAGAAAGGGAAAATTCTACTGCCCGCATGAGGTACAGTATTATAGGCGAGTTGTATTTTCGACAAATTTTCATCCCACTCTTGGTGTTGGTCATTGATAAAGGCAGCTATCATTGGCTTTATTGTTCTGTTGATCCTCTCGACTGGGTTGGCTTGAGGGTGTGCGAGTGGTGTCGTAATATGTATAACGTTTCTCGCGCAGAGGAGAGCTTTAACATCTTTATTGATATACTCAGTCCCATTATCTGTAACTATGGATTTAGGGGTTCCCCATCTATCGAACACTTGGTCTAAGCTTCTAACGACTGATTTACCCGTTTGATTCCTTACTGGGAAAATTTCGACGAACTTTGTGTATAGATCCTGAATTACTATTGCGTGTGTGTTCCCCTTTTTTGAACGGATAAAGGGACCTATCGTATCTACAGATAACTGGGCCCACAGACGTTGAAGTGGCCTACTTGCCAATTTTCCTTTTAACGGCCGCTGATTATATTTAACTTTCGTGCAGATCTCGCAATCTTCGACGAAAGATTTTATGTCCTGTGACATGCCCGACCAATAGTATGTTTGACGAATGCGATCGTAAGTTTTATCCCGGCCTAAATGTCCTGCTTCCGGAAGCTCGTGATTATCCGTTATTATTTTTATGACATGTTCGGGTTTCACTACTATTTTCCAAGGATTTTCATCATCAATTAACGCTTTTGCGTAATCCGGTCTAAAGTAGAATAGTTCGCCATCCTCTATTTTCCATTCCTCAAATCTTTCAGGATCTTTACTTACGAGTTCGTACTTCGTGTTGTACCAGTCCCGGTCACAGATGGAGTTTAATTGAATTCGGCTTTGAATAGCCTCTTCTACTGTTTTTTCCCATCCAAGAGGGTCAACATCTATATCGAACATTCTAGACAGCGCATCGGGTGCTTCGTTAGTCGTTCCCCACCTGTGTTCGACAGTCAGGTTATGTTGCAGTAAGTAAATAGCCCATCTCGCGAGGCGACCTATGGGATTTTTGAGTCCATGCAACCAACTCAAAGCTTGATGGTCAGTGATAACGGTAAATTTCATGCCTTCTAAGTAACAGCGTAATTTTCCGACCGACCAAACAACAGCAAGGCACTCTTTCTCTGTTGTGGTATAGTATAATTCGGCGCCTCTTAGCGGTCGGCTCAGGGCTTCAATTAGATGTTCTTTATCCGAGTTTAGATCCTTTTGGACCAAGATGGCTCCTAAACCGAAGTCGCTTGCGTCCGTATAAAGGGTGAATGCCTGCCCCGGTATCGGCGTGTACAGCCGCGGAGCATTTGCTAACGCAGCTTTTACATTTTCAAACGCGTTTTGCTCGACCGCCGTCCATTTCCATGGTACTTTTACACTTGTCAACTTGTTCAGGGGGCCTTGTATCCGTGCGACATTCTTCAAGTGACGGTGATACCAGTTTACTAGGCCATTGAACTGTCGAAGCTGAGTCCGATCCTTTGGAACCGGGAATTCAAGGATTGGTTGCACCTTTTCGGGGTTTGGTCTCATTCCCATCTCGTCTATGATGTAACCGAGAAATCGAACCTCCTTGCAAGCGAAATTACTCTTCTCGCGATTGACAATTAATTTCGCTTCGCGAAGCACCTCGAATAGCAGCGTCAGAATGGAGAGGTGCTCGTCCAGGTTTTGACTTACGACGATCCAATCATCGAGATAAGCGAAAACCTGATCGATCCATTTATTTGGTAAATTCCTTTTTATTATTAGTTCGTTTATCCGGCGTTTCAAGACGTCCATGAGGCGTTGGAAGGTAGAAGGGGCTCCTGTTAAACCATAAGGCATTCTAAGCCATTCCAGTAGGCCTTTGCCCTCCACGATAAATGCTCTATATTTTCGACTATCTTGGGCCATCGGAATCTGATGAAATGCTTCGCTCATGTCTAATGTTGATATTATTTTAGCGTGATGTAACTGGGACAAGATCGAGCCCATTTGTGGGAGTGGATATGCGGGTATCTTTGTTTTCTTATTAACCATCCGATAATCGATACAGAACCGGAGACCCCCGTTCGCCTTCGGGGCAACCACAGGTGAACTTGCCCACTCACTGTTACTCCACGTTATGTATTTCTTTTCCAGCAACCGTTCTACTTCCTCATTGATGAATTTACGGACTGCTTCGCTGCGTCTGTATGGCTTTTGACCGTGAGGGGCTGGATCGGTGAGTTCGATTTCATGTTTGATTTGATCCGTCACACCTGAGGAATCCCTATCCAGCTGGGAAAATTCATCGTCCAAGAATCTCTGCAATGTTTCCGTTTGATCTATTGATAGAGCTTTTATTTCGCAGGGAAAGGCAAATCTTTCCACACACAGGTGTGACTCGCTACTGTCGGCCAGACGCCACGTTCTGGTGTGAGGATCGACTTTGACTTTAAAAGATAGCCAGAAGTCCATTCCCAGTATTACATCTCCCGATAAGCTTGGAAATACACTAAACCATTGAGGTCCGTACACCTCACCGACGTCTATTATAAAGCACGTGCCCCCCAAGCTCTTCACAACCGACCTATTCCCCAATCGTACTCCTTTTTCAGACGATGAATCAGGTTGTAGTTCTTTTACCTGGAAATCTTTGACTCGTTCGTAAGTTGATTCGCTCAGGTATGACCTTTCACTCCCGCTGTCGATTATTCCTTGAATTTTATGGCCACAGATAGAAATTTCAATGGGTATTCTTATCAGTAGAGCTGGTTCTTTGGCTCCGTTACCAGGGCAATACACGCGGCGTTGTGTAAGTCGGTGCACAGCAATTGGGGAAATGGAAGCTGGTTTCCAGTTCTTCAACATTTGGTGAGTTAAATGCTCTCCGTCAGGTTTATCACTGTTGTCGGTAATGTTTGTTGAGGGTGTTGTTAAGACACCCAGGTGTTCCAAAGCTGGAATTTGCCCGTCTGTCTGTATTTCTATATCCGACATTCCTGATTCGTCTTCCGTCTCATCGATTAAGTCTAATTTGAGGGTGAAATTAGTCGCACCGTTATCTAATTCTTGGGAAGCGATAGTATGCTTACTGGTAGACGGTTTTTCCTCTGGTAACGTAACGGTTGGATTAGTTTTACATTCCTTGCCTTTGTTGCCCTCTGTGGCAGTGACTCGAGGCAGAGTTACTGCGGGCTTTTGTCGTTTTCCGACCGAGTCGGGCAATTTTCGTTTACGTGGCCCTTTTGAAGACAGAGGTGACATGTATCCTGCCGAGGAGCAATACAAGAGCGTGCGCTATGTCCTTTCTCGCCACAATTGGAACAGAAAAATTTACTCCAGTCTCGAGTTTGAGGGTTATTATTACTTTGGATCTCTTTTTTCTCATACTTTGCAAGGTTTCTCTCTAATCTTTGTTTCACCAGCGGCTTAGAGTTCATTGCCCTCTTCGATTCTCCTTTTTTTTCACACCGCGCACTTCCGTTCTGTAATACGTCTAATTTTGTTGTTTGTTTATCGTCATCCGATATTTGCTCCCCCTCCCCTACGTCATTAGAGGGCGTAGTTTCATTCCCCAGGAAGTTCATGTCCACGCTTCTTGACTTGTTCCGCGTATCTTTCTGGGCGTCGGATGTTCTTCGATACAGATAACTTCTTTCATTCATATAGTGAAGGAAATCATCGTAACTCTCTATTCCTAGATTCAAAAGTTCGCACGTTAGACGTGGGTTAAACTTGACTAAGATCTGTCTTAGTTGTTCTTTGAAGGTGGGGGGGGGGGGGTAGGACATCCTCTCGAAGATCAATCGTGCCCGGCACGTAAATTCAACCAAGGTCTCGTTCTTTTCTAAATTTAAATCACGCGCCTCGACATAGAGATCACCATCGCTTTTCCGTACTCCCCATTGAAAACGAAAGTTTCTTGTGAAATCCTTCCATGTTCGCCAAGACTGTTTATTTAGTAGATACCATGCCTTATATGGCCCCTCAAAGATGATCGACAAATATGGGACGAATAGATTATTGTCAATTCCGCACGTGCTCAATTTATCTTCGAGAATCAGCAAAAATTGATCTGGATCTTTCTCCGACTTAGGGAAGTTAATTTTCCAGGTATTAACAATTCGACCAATATTTATCCCCGGATTTATTCGTAGATTGTTGTCACTTTGGTGAAAGTCGTTCCTTCTTTGATAACGGGTATCGCGATTGCTATTTCTAAATTGCGCAAATCCCTCGTCATCACTTGATTCATTGCTATTTCGTGATAAAGCTCCTCGCCTCGGAGTAACCGACCTTATCTCGCGCTGTTCCCCGTGGCCTTGTCGACTGTACTGGCCAAAGTTGGGGTTAATTACATTTTGCTGAACGTGTGCGTTTGTCCTCCGACTATTATGTTGGTCCGAGTCATTCCACGGGCAATGCGTATACCCCTCTGGTCCAGTGTCGTGACCGGTTATCATGCGGTATAAGTCAGATGAGATGAACTTATCTTCGGTCACTACTCTGCCGTTAGGTAAGCGATGGGTTATTGTTAATTTGTTTAATTGGCCCTGTTGATCTCGAGACTGTGGTGCCAATAAATTGAATTGTGAGTTTGTACTGTAATTATTTCTGGGTGGATTATACCGACCCCGATTAGGAGAGGGATTTCGACGGGCCGTATTTTCGTCGTTGACATTTTCCCCAACGAAGTTGACCCTCCGTTCCTCTCTTGCTATCGAGCCCTCTCTATGTAACGGGTGTCCCTCTCTCTCACTAGATTGCTGGATGTGCCTCGCTACAGGGTTGATCATGAAATTTGATTGACGATTTTCATTCCCCCCCTGATCCGTTGTAGGCACAATGGGACCAGCATATGGTCTTTCTAGCATGCTTCCGAGAAAACGATCGGGTTCAATGGCATCAGACGGTCTAGTCGAATTAAACAATTGTATTTGACTTATCGGATCCCCTCGAAAGTCCTCGGCAACCGCTCTACTTGAAAACCGATCCGATATAGCCGCACTCGGCCTAATCGGTTGTAATATATTCAATGTTTCTTGCGCGCCTTCCCGGCGATGCGGGACAAATCCCCTTGTTGTATTTTTTTGGGCTTCGAATCTCCGTTCGGCCTCTATTTCCCTTAAATCCTCGCTCAGCTCGTCTGAAGAAACATTTACGTCCCGCGCCCGGACTCCTAATTCAGCCGCTGAACTAGACCGTGACGCGGTTGTGCTCTGTTTACTCTGATTGTCTGCTATTAAGGGGTGATTTCTAGTATTTTCTAATAATTGTTTAACCGTTCCCTCAAGGGTTTCAACTTTAGCTAATCTCGTACTGATAGTTCCCAACAAGTTGGTTATCTGATCAATTTTTTCTTCGAGATTTTCTGATCTTTTACCTCCAACGAGAGTCGGGGTCGGCGTTCCTTGCGTTCCCCGCCCTCTCCCCATGGGTGTCCCTGCACGACCAGACGCGATTAAGGTACCCGGGAGTAATGTCGACTGCGTATTGGCACTCGGATTTCGGGAAACGATTGACGTTTCCCCCTCTCGCACATCCTCTTTTTGCTCTCGAACCGACTCAGCCGTCTCTTTTTGTGTTGGCAGATGAGTTCCTTTCTCTGAGGATGGAATTGTGACATTTAGAGACATTGTTGACCCATCATTACCGGACAAAATTTTCGATTGTATTTTATTTCTACCGCCGCTTCTAGTTGCCATATTCTTCGGTGGCGAATAAAACATAGAAGTCATACTAGAGTTTGATGCGCTACCTTGCTAAAATCATTTCTGACCAAGTCTTTGAGATTCGTCTTAGAGTGATTCCTTCGTTAACTTTGTTCTATGATCGCCTTGAGCTTCAATGACAGATTCAATGATATTTAATCATACATACATAGTCGCTACAGAGCCGTTTTAATGGAGGTATTCGTGCCCGTTTTAAATTCGTTCCTCTCTTCTCTCATTTCTTCATTTGTATATGTATGTATATATATTTTAAGAAATTAAGATCGGCTATTTAAATAAGTGAATTCCACCGATAATTATGAACGAAAATAAATAAATAAATAAGTAGATGATAAATAAATAGGTAATAAATAAATGAACAAATGAACAAGTGGGAAACGAATACGTATATAAGTAACTAAATCAATAGACGGATATTCTTAAACATTTACGGACGCAAGTAAAAGGTGAGAATCAGAGAATATCACTTAAGATGACGAGTATAATTTCAAGCCTTTTCGGGGTCTCCGATTAATCATGGATATTGTATGAGAGTATGTATATAACAATAGATCTTAACTGAGCTTGTTTACTTCTCGCTTGGCCTTGCCGATTAATCGCGATAGATTTGATATGATCTACCTCGCCGGGTATGCCCTCTATTTCTCTCGATATTCTCGATTCTCTTAATATTTTATTTTACTTACACGAGATTTTCAATCGGGCCCCACGTTGGGCGCCAAATGAGACCGACCTTCTTTTATAAGTTTTTCTTATTTGATTCTACCTTCAGCTTTTGCTGCATAACAGAAAGCCATCACCTGGCGCGGCCCGGGTCATTGGCTGCCAGGGCTCTTGATTTTCGCTTCTATCAATGTTGAGCGCCAACTCGTTTTGGAAGAACAAGTAAACTATGTTATGATTATGGTTTACGTACGCGGCTAGTAGTGGCGATACGTGGGTGTGACTGAACGACCCTTTTCTTCTTTATTCCAATATGGCTAAACTCACAATCCACAAGGAGCACCATCAGACGGGTATACTCCAGAGCAGGAAGTAGGGGCCAACAAAAACGTACTCACGAATACGGTGAATCCCTTTATTCGCTGGATCCTTTTAACACACTCCAAGACAATAAATGATTAAACAGTGATAAACGTAACGCACTCCTCGACGGCAGACCCTGCCCACGGCCTTTACAATACGCTCGAGATCCGGGGCAAGAGTGTTCCTCCTTTTCGGAGTATCGAGCTGATCGACCTCCTCGCTCCGATCATCCCCTCTCCCCGAATAATAATCAATCGAAGCATCGATTGGGCGCGTTCGTTATTTCAACGTATTCTACGCTTGCTGTCGAGGAGGATGCCGGCGTGTTAACTTCGAGGGAGATCGAATAATTGACAGGGCTTTAATAAAGTTCCTGTCACAATACCGTTCCTTGTTGCGCACGGTTGCAAGAAGTTTTTCGTATTGTCCACCAGGTAGTTTACCATGTGTTGAACAAAACGGTAAGTCCGTGTGTGCATCATGTAGACATTCCGGGTACTCTAAGTCAACGTCCAAAATGTAACCGGTCTGTGAATCTAGCGCGATAGATAATAAATCGAATGTCGACAACTCATCGACCCATCGAAAATCAGCATAGGGCAATGGCTGACACATTGCCCATCCATACGAATTATTTACATCGAAATACATCAAGTATGATGAGAACCATGATGGATCGAATGATTCCATCTATTTGTTATTGGCGCGCGCATATCTATTTGAGCACCAACTCAGGCCACCGCGTATACCCCGTTCAACAAATAATACGATGTCAATGTCGGTGAACAATTCGAAGTTAAAGCATGTATGTTTCAACATACATGCATTCCATGTATAGCCGGGGAGAGTATAGTAAGATGCGGGGTCGAGCCTGTAACTCTCCATACAGCTATTGCGAAAGTTCTGAAAAACGGCGGCCAGCAACAAAACTTCGGTTTCCAAATACAAGTCACTATATTCACCTAACGTTTGAATAGAAAACCGTTCCCATACATTCTTGGCGTGAGCGTATTCGTTCTCACTTACAATGTCACCAGTCAAAGTACTGTAGAATGCGTCTCGTGGTGGTAGGTGATAGTCTTTCAATCGGTTTACACTGTCGATATATTCATTGGGGAAGACGCCCTTTCGAGTTAATAGGATGAAACTATCGCTCGTTATGTGACGAAATTGCGAACGTAAAATTTTTAGTTTTTCCATTGTCAAAAATGAGGCCAGTTCATCCAGACTTGCATTGAGAAATTTGTATGCATCGACGAAGCGAAATTGAATCGAATGTGACTTGTCTGCCGTTCGAAATATTTTTGTAAAAGAAATGTATTCCTCTTTAGTTATGGGCAGCATAGTGGTTTTCCCCTCGAATGCTGTGGTTAGTTCCTCGATGATGAGCTGTGCACCATAGCCGGAGAAATTATGAAAAAATACGGAAATGAAAAAATACCGCTGGTAATTGAAATTGCAGTTAGAATGGGCGGGACCTCTATAACGTCCGGTCAAAAGGCAATGATCACGAACACGGATGTCGTTTTCGGCAAATGGTTCTTGACATATGTAGCACTGAGCAGCGCTTCAAAATTTTTCCCGCTCATCCGGAGGTAGAAGTACCACGGGAACACTATCCGATAGGATATCGTTGATGCGCAAAGCTAAATTTTTAAGGTTCTCAATAAATCATGGGATGTGATTGGCATGGCGCAGTGAGTAGAATCCCGATAACGAATGGTCATACGAGCAATGCACGTTGTACGCTACGCTAAACACTTCGTGCTGTTGCTGTATATTTTTGTTGTCAACATTTATCAAAACGCACTCGAGATCCGCATAAATCACAAATGGAAGTCGCTCTTTTCATTGAAAGTTTTCGAACGCTAGCCATTTGTCCGTTTCACCAGGTAATCGAATGGCACAGTCGTTTGATTTTCCACAATCCATCTCGTGCGATCGTAATTTAGCCTTCGTGTAAAAGTATTGCAAACACCTATAACAAAACGACGGAAAGAATTATATTATCGAAGTACATTCTTGCTCATATGTGTATTCTCGAGTATGCTTCTTGTTACTCACCGATCGCAGGTGTGTTTTTCTTCTGTTTGTTTTGTTCAGCTGCGTGCTCACGAGCCGGTATAAATTTTTTATCCATACACAGTGTCCCACGCTGTGGTCCGACGAATCCTCCACGTACAATAAATTGAAGTGATTAACCAGTTTTTGGGCGCATATTCGAATTGGGACGACGTCTTTCTTTTTCGTTGTAAATACATTAAACGAAACAGTATTTTGCGATTTAAATTTCGTTATTTGATTGAGAGTCATTGGAAAAGCAATTCCCTGAAGCTGCAGTGCAGTTAAATAGTGTGGATATGAAGTTACTCGATGCACGTTTGTTTTCACCCGATAAAGAGCAGCCACCATTGCCCACGCGAAACATGCGTTATCCTTTGACTTTACATTTACCACCGCTTCCTTCAGGATTCTTTCCCGCGACAAAACATTTTGACATCCGGCACGCATTGGATTGTTTTTGTTGATATTTAATGTTATGTCCAGTATCCGCGACAATCTCCATCCGCTATCACAATGTTGAAAATATTCGAGAGATACCCGAGTAGGTTCGACAACTCGATGTGTGTACCACCCACGTAAATTGCATGTGGTAAAAAGTTCCAAGTTTTTCGTGTTGATACTTTTATTTGCGCGTTTGTCACCTGCCTCAAATTCACCATCGAAAACTGTATTCACTTTTACACTTAATTGTTTGCTGGTAATGTCTTGCACATGTGAAAGCATCATATCACATGCGTCTTCGAGAATATGACGAGGTTCAATATGGTTGTTATTGACGACGCAGCCAGTCAGGACACGATTTTCGAACGCCGTATCAATCTCTCGCCAGATCAAACCACGACCACTGTTCCCGCACCCGCATGTAAAATCGTCTGCGTAGAATATTCTTCAAACCTTCTAAGAGAGCGATTTCTGCTACCAACGATTGCGGATTTCCGAGTGATAATCGTGGTCGATCAATTCGGCTTTTTGTTTCCAACGACTCCATACACTGATCACATTGTTGCTCCCATACTATATACTCTTTCACGGAATTTATAAGTGCGGCTTGATCGCGCATTTTCACATAAGTTGACAACGGAAGTTCCAAGAGGTGATGTCGGCAAAAGTGACTGCTCGATTCGTAGTGTGAAGCCTGCGGTGGTAGATGTACTTTTCATTCGGGAATCTCTTTCCCATATTTTTCCTCTATCTGAGGAGTGCACTATAGTTCCACACTATAGTGTTTTTATATTGTAATACTATAAGAATAGTGGGAAGGCATGGAAACGAAATGAACCAGTTAAAAGGGAATATAAGCGTGGAAGATTGGGGGTTTTTACACAAAAAATCGTGCGGCGGCATCCACGCATTATTGAGTACTTTGCATATACCTCGCATATTTTGCATATATCATACCTCGGTGTTACCTGTAGAAGTGAAAACAAAACCCGGATGTAGTGACATTTTGGAAGAGCGCGCCTCTTTGTTACTACAGCTGCATAAAATAAGTTTTATAGGTGAGGACTTTATTTCACATTTCTTCTTCATTTATTTTTCAAGTAGGTGTGATAGACGCCGACTTTCACATCTGCATGTGCACACACACACACACACACACACACACACACACACACACACACACACACACACACACAATATGTATGAAAGGACAAAATGTTGAATAAAAACTTCGATAGATGTATTCACGTAAATCATCGCGTTTTTTATTTACCCGAAGGTCCCTATCCCCACGGTGTAAGACCTTCCTCCCCCATACGATCCGCACGACGGAGCCCCCCACCCGCTTGCTCTAGCGGTAAACAGGTCCTCGATATATGCAGAAGACACCACCAGTCAGTCTATTCGGAAAAGCAGCTCGAAAGCACCCCCACTTCGCCACGAGCTCCCGAAAAAGGGCCCAATCCCCCCATCCCTCCGACACCGCTGACTTGCCCCACCACTAATTCCCTATACGTGTCACAGCGATGTATCCGCGACCGCCAGACACCCCCACCACGCGCCGCCGCGGGATACCCACTACACCACACCTGTGACGCTACCGTCGTCTCCCTAAACATGTATGTATCTACTAGCGAACGCAACGAACGCACGAGCGATTAAACGAACGATCGAGCGAACGAACGAACGATCGAACCGACGCAACGGGTTAACGAACGAAAGATCGAGCGAACGAATGAACGTGTGAATGCATTGAACGATCGAACGAACTAACGAACACAAGGTTCTTTTACACATCAAACAGCAGGGAATCCGCGAACAATGTTTTTTTTTCGATGCATGGTTTTTCATCGAACATGTGTATCCCTGACAATCGATTTCACTACTTAGGACTGCAGTGTTCGTTCGTTCATTCATTCGTTCGATGGACCGGTCGATGCGCTCGTTCGGTAGCTCAATCGGAAGCGTTCGGCTCAATCGGAATTCGGTATTCCGATTGTGCGATCCTTCGAACGTTCGATCGCTTGTTCCGTCATTAACTCGCTGCGTTCACTCGATCGTTCGTTGCGTGCATTCGATCTTTCGTTCGTTTAACGGACGAACGAGCGAACAACCGGACGATCCGTTCTTTCATTCGTTCGTTGCGTTGATATTGGGCAAAAAAAAACGATACGTTTTTGAAAATCAAGCAAGAGGCGAGTGGGTGGCGCGCGTGGATTTCTTCAGGTGAAATCCCAAACAAATCCAACCACCACGAACGTCCTCGAACATCTATTGAACGCCTTCGAACATCTCTCGATCGTCTTCGAACGTCTCACGAGTGTATATCGAACCTCTCACGAACGTCTTTGAATGTCTCGTGAACATAATTTCATATTTTATGCTGGAGATTTGGAATAAATTCGAAAGTTTCAGAGCGAATTCCGCCCATTGGTAGAAACCATTATACCAACATATATAGATGAAAAGCATCGCAAAAAATGTCGATTAAGCAAGCAAAATGCCTGGGACATTTGCAAACGAATAAAATTATGCGAATGATATTGCAAGCGGTTCACGGATCTCATTGAAACAGTTGATGAAATCGAAAAGTCTGTAGAAAAATATACAACATATAAATGCACACGGCACCAAGGATGCAGTTGTTATAGAAATGGAATATATATCGTGATTGACTTTCAGCATACATAGGTAAAAGGTAGCGTAATAATGTCGATTCAGCATACGTGTTATCTCAAGGTCAAAATGCCTAAGATATTCACGAAAGAATAAAATGATGCGATTAATATTGCGAGCGTTTCATGGATCCCGGTGGCGGTGGTAGCTCTCCCCCTCGCCCTTCGAGGATATCTGAACAAACTTCATATTAATTCAGATCTACCCCCTCCCTAGAAATGGGTTTGCTCTAAGTGCGATGATCTGCGAAGAAAGAGAGAGAAATAAAGCGCTCGAGCTGTAGCGAGAGACAGAGAGAGAGAGAGAGAGAGAGAGAACATTTGTTTATTTCGTGCTCTGGAGCTTCAGCTCCCTAAGAGCACCGTGCATAGAAAATCAGTACAAAATCATAAAGGCGATGTCTCCATACGCATTTTTCTACGACCATTTTTTTAAACGATGACTAGTAATATTAGCGATAAGTATTAAGGTAGTAAAGAATATAAAATAAAAATATAACAATATTAATATAATAGTAATGATAAGGGTTCGCTCATTCCTATTAAGATACTATTCGTTCGATATGCCACGCAATAGTTCACGCCTCATAAAATGCTTGAACGTTTCTTCGCTCACATGCATCTTCACATCATAAGCAATTGCATTTCACAAATAACACGCAGATGTAACAAAGGATCAATAATAATTATTAGTGTGGCAAGTTGGTACAACAAAGTCGCCACTTCTCAGTGGTCGCCGCAACTGTTTATCAGGCATCCGCGTAGCCCTCACGAAGCGCCGCATCAGGTACTCGGGTTCTTTATTACCACACAACGCAAAAATAAATGACGCCAACATGAACTTACGGCGTTCAGCAACCTGCAACCACGCTAATCTCTGCGGGAAATATCACATCGGTCGGCCTGTCATCTATCAAACGGTGCGTTCCTCAAGCCGTGCAAGTTCAGAGCGCGCGTTACCTATCAAACGCATGATCTGAACTTCAGAGCGGGCGTTACCTATCAAACGCACGCTCTGAACTTGCGTGCCCAAGATGACAGAAATCAATAGCAGACGATACAAGAAACGTCAAACTCGCCGGGCAAGCGAGACAGATGCCTAGCTACCTTGCTCGCTGCCTGATACGCGTCTCACGTTCAGACTCGGCACTCGAGTGGCGTCGTCGCTAAGGGCTGGCTTCAAGCCCTACAACAATCAGTCGAACGCCAAAATTCTAATCGCTCTCATTTGAAAACTCTTTGACGGAAAAAAAAACGCCTTGGCAAATTTACTCAGGGTACCCCCTTGAACCCGCTAGTTCCGGATGGGTCACTTAATATGAAACACCCTGTATTTAGTAGTGACTATGCTTGAACTCTTCTGTGCTCGGTTCAGCGTACAAAGGAAGACTGACGCGTTTGGCTGCTAACGTCAGCGTCTCGCACGCTCGTGGAAGTGGAAGCGACGGAGACAGCGAGAACCTTCCATGAGCGTTCGTTACGCGTTCACACCGCAACGATCCACGCAGGAAAAATTGACTCAATAGACAGCAATCTTAAGAAAATGAAACCGAGCTTACCCACTCAATATTATTCACTTGATAACTATCCAATTAATACACAACGCTAATTATAGCTGGCTACATCAAAACATAGAAGAAACAATCGTGATATGTTTCAACGGAGGACCAGAACAGAATAAGTGCGGCTAAAAACTACCTTTGCGTCTTACATTGCATTTCAGTGATTTTTTTAATACATGTTATTGTTACAGACTAGCGAATGTCCCTTCTCTCAGCTACGTTTCTTATCTCGGTTATTCCCAATATCCTCATTTGCCGTCATAAGCGTATTAAATGTATAAATTAAGAATAAGACGTGTCGCAGCATTAACCGGAACTTGCGTACGTTCCGCGAGCATATTCAAATCACAGTGATATATACACGACAGCAGCACCGCCACAGTCATTGACTTTTCCTATCACATTGGCTTTCAGGAAGAACACGATCTCAGTTAAATTTTTCTCAGACAAACCATAATTTTTTTAATGGTCGAAAAAAAACCGCTACGCTACATTGTAGCGACACTACTCACGAATGAGCTGATTTTTTTTCTTCAGATGTGACATGACCGGGTAACAGCTGGGACAACGAAAGCGCCTATCATGCGGAGGGCCTCTGCGGCAACGTGCATAACGGCGCCATTTTTTAATATTTTGAACGGAAATTTATTAACGTTATTATTAAAGCCGTTTCTGACGTTGTGTAAAAAAAAATATTCCAGCCCATAGTTTCGAGTTTATTATTTTTTTTTAATATACCCTTTTTTCGATCGGCCAAGGTGGCCAGACGCCTTAAGCATATATGGCACGTACGGTCTCAACAAAACTGAAATAAAATGAGTGTCTCCCGTTTAATGCTATAAAAATCTGATAAAATCAATCATATGTAAGATACTGAGCATACTGATTTTGACTATTAACCATATTTAAAAGTTGTTAACAAATTGGTGAAAAAAAAATCAGATAATATTCAGACAACCTCTTTTTCTTCCATATCAAATTGATTCGTTCATTTTTTTTATTACGCTTAAATGTCAAATTTTTTTCCATATCTGCATTTTGGTTTTTTTTTAATCGGAAATTATTCATCATTTTTCATATATAAAGGTTTAACATTATACTTACAGAAATTTTCGACTCATTTAACGGGCGGCTCCGTTTATAGAGGTGTTAACGAAATTTGAAAAAATGAAATCTTAAAACACAAAGATTTGAAAAAATTCAAGTGTATTCGTAAAAATGAACGAGATAATTTAGTATGAAAAGAAATTAAGTTTTCCGCATGTTTTCAGACTATTCATTCTTGTTGCTCAGCATCTTCGAAGCGATTGGTTTTTCAAAGATTTTTATGGTATCGCTAAGTATACGCGAAATTTGCATTCTATTTCGGTTTTGTTGAGACTGTGGTTGCCATACATCCTTAATGGTGATATGATTCAAACGAGACCAAAACAGAAGTGGGTATAAAAACTACCTTTTCGTCTTTTACACCACACCCAGTCATTTTTTAAATACTTGCTAGTTTATAATATATTTATTATAATACAGTTCAATTATTATATTTTTTTATATTCAATTAGATATACCTGTTTTACAGGGGGTCACCGTTTTGAAGCGGTCTTTAGTCCGAATGTACACTATTAAATGTGGCTTCATTTTTGTCACTGTTGATTTATTAACAGACCGCGGTTTCATATCATTAAACTACCATTGGCCATTTTTCCGAAAGCAAAAAGCTGTGAAATGGGTTGCGGTGTATATGCAACTGCTCCAATCAAGCTGCAATTATTTTTTTTTATTGAGCGCCACTGTATTATTTATTGTAGCTTCTATATACAGGGTACTTCCCCTTATTACATTCCCCACCATATTCCACTTCACATCCTCAACAATCTCCACCTTGTGGCCGCCGCCGCCACAAGGTGGAGACTCCCCACTCTGTATTGCATTCACCATGACATTTCTGTCATGGACATAGGGGAACTGCAGAAAACCTATAACCTATAACCTATAAGAAAAGCTCACAGGCTACAGCCATACTCACACGACACACACATACCGGTCCGTGTGCGCAACATCCGTGTAGAACTGAAGCTACGTCACGCCCGTGTTTTTATTTTTCTGCCAAACTACGAGACGGCGATTCAAACCCCCCGACCTCCCGCTGTACTGGTTTAGAGGCAGGCACGCTCACCACTAGACCAGCACAACGGTTCTATCAAGCTGCAATTAATAAAATAATAATTGAAGTGATGTCAAATTATTTTAATGTTTTTATGCTACATTCTTTACAACTTACCGATATTGCATAATAGCTTCATCGGGATCCGGAATGTCGAACATCGCAGGAATATCCACCAATGAAAGTAGTGATGTACGTCACGGGAGAGACACCGGTAACGTCACAGGTGTGGTGTAGTGGGTATCGTGCGGCGGCGCGTGGTGGGGGTGCCTGACGGTCGCGGTTGCGTCGCTGTGACATGTATGGGGAATTAGTGGTGGGGGAGTCTGCGGTGACGGAGGGGTGGGGGAATTAGGCCCTTTTTCGGGAGCTCGTGGCTAAGTGGGGGTGGTTTCGAGCTGCTTTTCCGAATAGACCGACTGGTGATGCCTTCTGCATATATCGAGGACCTGTTTACCGCTAGAGCAAGCGCGTGGGGGGACTACGCCGCGCGGATCGTACGGGGGAGGAAGGTCTTACACCGTGGTGATGGGGAGCTTCGGGTAAAGAAAAAACGCGATGGTTCACGTGTATACATGTATCGAAGTTTTTATTCAACATTTTGTCCGTTCATACATATTGTGTGTGTGTGTGTGTGTGTGTGCGCGTGCGTGTGTGTGTGAGTGTGTGCGTGCGCGCGCGCGCGCGCGCGCGCGCGTGTGTGTGTGTGTGTGTGTGTGTGTGTGTGTGTGTGTGTGTGTGTGTGTGTGTGTGAGCGCGTACATACAGATGTGAAAGTCGGCGTGTATCACACCTACTTGAAAAATGAATGCAGTAGAAGTGCTGGATGTGAAATAAAGTCCTCACCCATCAAAACTTATTTTATGCAGCTGTACTACCAAAGAGGCGCGCTCTTCCAAAATGTCACTACATGCGGGTTTTGTCTTCATTTCCACAGATAACACCAAGGTATTTTTATTTGCAAAGTACTCAATAATGTGTGGATGCCACCGCACGATTTTTTGTGTAAAAACCCCAGATCTTCCACGCTTATACTCCCTTTCAACTGGTTCATTTCGTTTCCATGCCTCCCCACTATTCTTATAGTATTACAATATGAAAACACTATAGTGTGGAACTATAGTGCACTCCTAAGATAGAGGAAAAATATGGGAAAAAGTTTCCCGAATGAAAACGACTTCTACCACCGCAGGCTTCACACTACGAATCGAGCAGTCACTTTTGCCGACATCACCTCTTGGAACTTCCGTTGTGAACTCACGTGAAAATGGCTGAGAAAATTCCACAATTTGAACAAAATCTGCGCGATCAAGCCGCACTTATAAATTCCGTGGAAGAGTATATAGTATGGGAGCAACAATGTGATAAGGGTGTGGAGTCGTTGGAAACGAAAAGCCGAATTAAACGACCGCGTTTATCGCTCGGAAATCCGCAATCGTTGGTAGCAGGAATCGCTCGCTTAGAACGTTGAAAGAATATTCTTCGCAGATTATTTTTACTTGCGGGTGGGGAAAACAGTGATCGTGGTTTGATCTGGCGAGAGATTGATACAGCGTTCGAAAATCGTGTCCTGACTGGCTGCGTCATCAATAACAACCATATTGTACCTCGGCAGTTTCTCGAAGACGCATGTGATATGATGCTTTCACATGTGCAAGACATTAGCAACAAACAATTAAGTGTAAAAGTGAATACAGTTTTCAATGGTGAATTTGAGGTAGGTGGCAAACGAGCAAATAAAAGTATCAACACGAAAAACTTTGAACTTTTTACCACATGCAGATTACGTGGGTGGATGGAGATTGTCGCGGATACTGGACATAACCTTAAATATCGACAAATACAATCCCATGCGTGCCGGATGTCAAACTATTTTGTCGCGGGAAATAATCCTGAAGAATGCGGTGGTGAATGTATAGGATAACGCATGTTTCAAAGGATAACGCATGTTTCGCGTGGGCAGTGGTGGCTGCTCTTTATCCAGTGGAAACAAACGTGCATCGAGTAACTTCATATCCACTCTATTCTACTGTACTGCAGCTGCAGGGAATTGCTTTTCCAATGACTCTCAATCAAATTGTGATGTATTGAGACTAAGGGTGCGACTGTCTCAGCACCCAAGGATGTGTGTGTACCGTCGATGGTCAGTTGTTATGCTGAGTGCGTTGAGCGAGCACGCACGTAGCGACTGGTGCGGTCTCGATTGGGCTACGTCCCTATACTCCGTATTGTATACTTATAATTAGATATATCATGTAATGGTTAATTAAGTAATTGTTAATTGCTAACCTATGATGTCAATACGTAACAATTGGCGACGAGGCGGACTTCGAACTATGTAAAAGTGTGTAACCGATGTCGCAGGGGCAACAAAGTAGTTCCTCGACGAAGTTCAGTGACGATAAGGGGGACGTAGTGCAGCCCATGAGAGCGCAGTTAATCAAACAGTTCAGACTCAACAGAAAGGTTAAAACAAAAATTGAAGACATATTGTGAATCTGTGAAAAAAGAAACCGAGGATAAAAAGCAAACAAAAATTGCCGAAGAAACAGCTAAATTGAGCAACACAATAAGTGCAACGATGGAATCTAAAATAAAATTAGAATTCGAACTAGGGAAAGACGATTGGGAGACATTTATTGAAAGATTGGACCTCCTCTTCACAGTGAACAACGTGACGGAAGACAAAAGTGAGTCTGCCATTCTATTAACGAAAGTGAGCACTGATACGTACAAGTTGGCAAAAAACCGCTGTCACCCCCGGAAACTGCGGGATACGGTGTACGATGACATTGTAAAAGTGCTAACTGATCATCCATGCCCTCAACCATCCAAAACAATGGAGAGGTGCAATTTTTATACAGTAAGGCAAACGATGACGGAAAGTGTTTTATATTATGCAGCACGCTTAAAAAACTTATCGTTGAACTGTAACTTCGCATCGGTAGAAACGGCGTTGCGTGATCAATTAACGTGTGGACTTCGTGATCATGCCACGAAACCGGAATTATTTAAAGACGTAAAACTAACGTATGAGAAAGCCTACAAGATAGCTCTAGCACGGGAAAAGGCAGAGAGGAACGCGACGTCAACGGATATGAAGAGTGGCGCAAGCGAGCCAGAACAAGAGATAAACGCGCTCGAGACAAGGCATAAACACAGCAAAAGCGGTCGTAAACAATACGATAACCACACACGAAAATAATCATACTCGCAACGTTCAGGTATGTCGCATCGCTCGAGTAGAACAGACAATGTCAATAAGAATAATCCATGAGACTCGATAAGCTGTTATTGTTCTGGAATTCGTGGGCATATCGGCAAAGAATGTATTCATCCTTATAAAATGTGTCGGCAATGTAATCGTAAGGGCCATATCCAAGCAGCCTGCCGTTCTCAAAGCCAGAAGCCACGGAACCTACAGCACTTGACGGAAGGAGAAGTAGAGAGGGACAGCGATGAAACGAGCGACGAAGAGCAGGCGGACAATGCGTACGAACTCAACAGCTTAAAGCCATGTAAGAATGTAAACAAAACAAGCGGCACGGTATATTCCAATAAAGAGTTATCACCTGCGTATTTTGATGTGCGAATAAATTCAATTGATTTGAAAATGGAAGTAGATTCGAGCTCGTATTGGACGGTCATCTCCGATGATACGAGAATTAAACTTTTCCCGGAATTTAACATCACAGACGTCTCATATTCAATGAATGCGTATAACGTGAAAGTCAAGCCTGTGGGAGCATTACGTAACTTAAATGTCTCTTTTAAAAACTGAACATTGGCATTAGACGCATTGATAATGCCGGGAAAAGGAGCTTCATTATTTGGGCGGTCGTGGTTATATGCTTTTGGGCATTGGCTACTATTCAACTTAAACAACGTTAAATTGTGCGAGGGGACGAACTTAGCCGACAGAGTTGCGCGAGATTTCCCAAAATTGTTTGGCCCCGGGGCAGGTCACTTTAATAGAGGTACTATAAAGCTGGTCTTGAAAGAAAACGCTGTTCCAAGAGCATGTAAGCTTAGATACGTACCATATGCCTTAAAGGGTAAAGTTAAAGTAGAATTAAAAAGATTAGAAGAGTTAGGGCATATCGAACGCGTCGAAACGAGTGAATGGGCGACGCCCATTGTCCCAATTAGAAAAAACAATGGAAGTGTGCGCATATGCGGTAACTTCAAATTGACGGTAAATCCATGCCTGATAACAGACACCCGTTACCGACAATAAATGATATTTTCCGAGTATAGCAAGGCGGTGAGAAAATTAGTCTAGTAGACTTAACACACGCATATATGCAGTTAACCGTGGATCCGGCATCACGAGACATGCTAGCGATAATTACACACGTCGGTCTGTATCGATATACGAAACTGACAGAAGGTGTTGCATCGGGACCGGGAGAGTTTCAATAAATTGTAGAGAATTATTTACGGGATATTAAGGGTAAAATTGCTATTTATCTAGATAATGTGTACGTAACGGGACGGAATGATAAGGAACATATTGATACATTATATAAAGTACTGCAGCGTTTAGACGAGCATGGATTAAGAGCGAACGTTAAAAAGTGCGATTTTATGCAAAAAAGAATTAGATATTTTGGGATTTGTTATTCGGAATGGAGAACTATGTACATAAAAAAAAGTAGATGAGATTGTAAAGGCACCGGTACCTGAAAATAAAGAACAGCTGTTGTCTTTTCTAAGACTGGTGACATACTATACGAGAGATTCCTGCCTGACCGCGCGTCACGGTTAAAACCATGGTACGAATAAACAAAAAATGGGGAGTTTGTATGGAATGCAAAATGCAATGAAGCGTACCGTTGGTTGAAAGATGAAATCACGTCACCGAAAGAATTAACGCACTACGATCCGGCAAAAGAACTGATACTTGCATGCGATGCTTCAAAATACGGACTGTCAGCGACATTATCACACCGTTATACGAACGGTGTCGAAAAACCGATCGCGTTCGCATGGAAAATCATTCCAGATAAAGAAGTAAATAGAGCCATCATTGATAAGGAGGCGGAGGCGATCGTTGATGGGCTAAACAAGTTTTATAACTATGTGTACGGGAGAGAAATCACCCTAAGAACGGACCATATACCGTTAGTATACATATTTGGACCAAATCAAGAAATTCCATTAATGATAGCTAGTTGACTTCAACGATGGGCCTATTTCGTATCGCATTTCACGTATTACGTATTAAGATTGAGTATATCAATACAAAGAAGAATGGTAACTGCGACGCATTGTCGAGACTTCTGATTAAAGACTCGACACCGGTTTTTAGTAAAGACTTTACGTCGATGTACTATATCGAGGAAGAACTAAAATTAATTACTACGAAAGAAGTAGCAAAAGAAATGCTAAAAGATAAAATATTGAGTAAAATTGTCAAATGGATAAAAAACGAATGGCCACCACGCGAAGAGTTTGATGAAGTCGAACAGAAGTGCTATGGGGTTACCCTATTATTATACCGGAAATACCCAGAGCGCAAATTCTAGAGGAACTACACGATTCGCCTTTTGGGGTCGTGAAAATGATAGCTCGCGCAAGGTCGTGCGTGTGGTGGCCCAGTATCGATACACATCTAGAAGAATCGATAGCTACATGCAAAGTGTGTATGAGTGAGAGAAAATCACCACCTAAAGTGCCGCTCAATCCCTGGCCATCTCCAAACAGATGTTGGAGTAGAATCCATTCCGATTTCTTGGGGCCATTTTACGGCCATATGTTCATGATAGTAATCGATGCGTACAGCAAATGGCCAGAGGTATTAGATATGAAAATGAATACACAAGCCGATAAAGCAATAGCTCAGTTTGAACAACTCTTTGCGCGACACGGGTTGCCGAACCATCTATTGACCGATAATGGCAGACAGTACACGAGTAGCGAATTCGAAAAATTTATAAAATCAACCGTAGTTAAACATACATTCTCGGCACCATATCACCCGGCCACAAATGGCGCCGCAGAAAACGTTGTAGGCACATTTAAAGACAAAGTTAAGAAAATGATCAAAGCCAGCAAGCAACTCAACGAAGCAGTAGATAAATTCCTGTTTGACTATAGAAGCACTGAGCATTGCTCTACCGGTCGATCGCCAGCGTGGATAATGCATAAACGTGAACTACGAACAAAATTTGATCTATTAAAGCCCACTGTATCGGACATTCTAGTAAAAACACAATTGAAACAGACACTAGGGGGAAAGACAAAGGGGGAAAGAGTATGGGTAAATGACTACTCGAATAATTCAAAAAAAAAGAATACCAGCGATTATTACGGCACAGCTGTCAATAGCAAACTTTGAGGGACAGACTTCCACGGGGAAAACATGCAAAAGGCACGTTGACCAAATATTAAAATATAGAGGAAAAAAAACGCCAATGTTAGCAACGGTAGCGCAGCGCCAAAAGTTAGTCCAGTGAGAGTTCAGCCTGAGGTCGTGGCAACCAAACGATGTTCGGAGCGCTTAGCTAATAAAAAGAGCGTTAATTCATATACTTAAAGAAGGAGGAAATGTGATGTATTGAGACTAAGGGTGCGACCGTCTCAGGACCCAAGGGTGCGTGCGTACCGTCGGTGGTCAGTCGCTGTGTGCGATGAGCGAGCACGCACGTAGCGGCTCGTGTGGTCTCGATTGGGCTACGTCCCTATACTGCGTAATTGTTAATTGTTAACCTATGACGTCAACACGCAACACAAATAAAAAAATTTGAATCGCAAAACAATGTTTCGATTAATGTATTTACAATGGAAAAGAAAGGCATCGTCCCAATTCGAATATGCGCCCAAAAACTGGTTAAACACGTCAATTTATTGTACGTGGAGGATTCGTCGGACCACAGCGTGGGACACTTTGTATGGATAAAAAATTTATCCCGGCTCGTGAGCACGCAGCTGAACAAAACAAACAGGACAAAACACATCTGCGATCGGTGAGTAACAAGAAGCATACTCGAGAATACACATATGAGCAATTATGTACTTCAATAATATAATTCTTTCCATCGTTTTGTTATAGGTGTTTGCACTACTTTTACACGGAGGCTAAATTACGATCGCACGAGATGGATTGTGGAAAACCAAACGATTGTGCCATTCGATTACCTGGTGAAACGGACAAATGGCTAGCGTTCGAAAACTTTCAACGAAAAGAGCGACTTCCATTTGTGATTTATGCGGATCTCGAGTGCGTTTTGGCAAATGTTGACAAGAAAGGAAATAGCAACAGCACGAAGTATTAAACGTAGCGTACTACGTGCATTGCTCGTATGACCATTTGGTATCCGGATACTACTCGCGGCGCGATGACAATTGCATCCTATGGTTTGTTGAGAACCTTAAAAATTTAGCTTTGCGCATCAACGATATTTTATCGGATATTGTTCCCGTGGTACTTCTAACTCCGGATGAGCGGGAAAAATTTCGAAGCGCTGCTCAGTACCATATTGTAAGGAGTCAGGAATGTTCCGGGTGAATAATAACAACTCGCCATAAACACAATTCGTACGAGAATTTATTAGGGCTTGCAAAGGTACGTCTCGGCTCTTCGGGCTCCGAGTTCAATCTTCTCGATCGGCAAGAGTCTCTCGCGCTTCTCGAGCATCCGCGTTACGGATGCTCCGCCAGAGAAAAATAGTTCCTCCTTCCAAGAATCGGGCCTCACAATATACAGGGTGACAATTTGGGGATGGCCACCTATTTTTAAATCCATTTGGGCGACCTTTTCAAATCAGTCGAGGTGCGCTTGTGGAATAGTTTTGCGGGAACTTTTCGAAAAAAAATATAGGGCTCATGTGTAAAAATAAATTTCATGGAAAAAAAGAAAAAAAATTGGAAAAAATGGCATTCCGCGCCGACCGAAGCGAAGTCGATTCGATTTTGAACACGGAAGAATTCCGAATAGAACACTTCCGAATAGAAGTCGCTCAAAAAATGTTATCACTGAGAAAAACAATATCAAAATTTCGAAATCGAACGATAGGTCAAACGTTGAGTTTGACTTCCGCAGTATCTCGGGAACGGCGGAACCTGCGAACGGATTCAGCGGAGAGAGTAGGTGCTGGAGCTTCCGCTGCTGTGTTCCCATCGCGGCTTTCATGGGGCCGCAAACGTCACCGAGAAACGTCAAGTCGCAGCTGACGTTTCGAGAAGCCAAAATGTGTTCACAAATATGCATGTGTGAGGAAATTTTTCAGGTTTTTTTATGGTCACTTCGGTGCTAAGAAAAAAAATGGAGCGATTAAAAAAGCTTCATTTTTTTTCGTCTTTCAACATCGTCTACGGGCTAAAAAAATGCTATGTCTCAATAAATGCTTGGGTACTAATTATTTGGCTTTAATTTTGTATTTTGTGCTCTTTGTTCGATCACTCGTCGCTGAGATCCCGCCAACGGAACGAAATTCAGCTCTTGCGTTGATCATCGATATTTCTTGAAGTAATGATTGTACAGCGAACGGAAGGTGGGTTTCAGAAACTCGAATAACTCCTCTATAACTTCCTTTGGTATTTGAACGAAAACATTTTTTTTTAAGCTAAATATTGATTTGAAAATTGAAAAAAAATACTTCTTCCGCCGTTTTGGCAAATCCACCACCAGCTTACAAATATTGCGAAAACGATCGATATTGCCAGCTATTTTTTGAGCAGAATACATGGTTAAGATGAAAAAAACAATTCGTTTTTTCTCACTACTTTTGTTTGCATGTAATTTTGCATCAAATACTCATCAAATCTCACGAACAAAAACAAATTGCAAAGTTTTGATATTTTTTCAAATCGTTATCCATTGAAGAATCGTATGGCGATGCGTATCAAAAGGCGTTGAAGATTCGCTTGGGGGTATCAATTCAATTTAATGTAACCAATTTTAACTCGCTAAATTATAGCATGCAAAAAAATCGAATCAACACTGAACAGATAATGATTTTATGAAATGTTCTACACATTTAGAAATGAAAAAAAATGCACAATATTGTGGGAAAGATCTGTTATTTGTCTTACAATTTCCCATTGACTATACAATAAATATTTAAAAAAAAAACATTTTTTTATTTCTTTTCATTGCAAACTGTATGAAATGATCATCTGCGATTTCTTTGCTATGATTTAGCGAGTTAAAATGAGGTGCATTGAGTTAAGTTGATACCCTCAAGCAAATCTTCATACGCCTTTTGTACACGTATAGCTATACGATTTTCCGATCGATAACGATTGAAGAAAACAAAATTCAACACAGACATTTATTTTCGTTTGTGAGATTTGATGAGTAGTGAATGCAGAATTACATGCAAACCAAAGTAGTCAGAAAGATAACGAATTTTTGTTTTCATCTTAACCATCGTCAATTGACGTCTAAGGAGCAAGAAATGTGCCCCTTTAGTGTTTCATGAAAGTTTGTGGATTCGGGTAAAAAAACGGTTAAACCGATCCGATTGGAAATTTACAGCGTCTATAGGCATGTAATAAGCTCAAAAAATTCCTGGACACATTCATCTTTTTCCCAATATTTGCAAAGTTGTGGTGGATTCTCCAAAACGGTGGAATTTCATTTTTTAAATACTTTTTCGAATCAATATTTGGGTCTCCGTCGGTCATCCTCGACGCGACAGCTCCGAGTTTGTCCTTGCTTTCACCTTACTTCCGGTCATTTTTCATCGAGAAATCTGACGATGTCGCCAGAACGGTGACCGACGAAAGCAGTGCTCGCCGTGGTTCTGGGGGTCTCGATCGGTCATTCCCGATACGACGGTCCCGAGTTTGTCTGTGCTTTCATCTCACTTCCGGTCATTCTTCGTCAAGAAGGCAGACTATGCCGCGAGAACGATGACCGGAGCATTTGTTAGTAAACAAAGATGAAAGCAGTGCTCGCGATGGTTTTAGGGGCCTCGATTGGTCATTCCCGATACGATGGCCCCGAATTTGCCTCTCCTTTCATCTTACGTCCGGTCATTTTTCATCGAAAAGACTGACGATGCTGCGAGAGTGATGAACGGAGCATTTGTTAATAAACAAAGATGAAAGCAGTGCTCGCGATGGTCAGGGGTGCCTCGATCGGTCATTCCCGAGACGACGGCCTCGAGTTTGTCTTTGCTTTCATCTTACTTCCGGTCATTTTTCGTTTAGAAGGCTGACGATGCCGCGAGACCGATGACCGGAGAATTTGTTACTAAACAAAGATAAAAGCAGTACGCGCGATGATTCTTGTGGTCTCGGTCGATCATCCTCGGCGCGATGGCACCAAGTTTCTCTCTGCTTTCATCTCACATCCGGGAATTTTTCGTCCAGGAATCTGACGATGCCGCAAGAGCTATGATCGGAGCGTTTGTTCTTGAACAAAGGTAAAAGCAGCGCTCGCGATGATTCTGGGGGCCTCGTTCAGTCGATCCCGATACGACGGACCCGTGTTTGTCTCTGCTTTCATCTTACTTCCGGTCATTTTTCGTTAAAAAGGCAGACGATGCCGCGAGAACGATGACCGGAGCATTTGTTAGTAAACAACGATAAAAGCCGTTCTCGCTATGGGTCTTGGGGTCTCGGCATCGTCAGCTTGCTTGACGAAAAATGACCGGAAGTAAGAAGAAGGCAGAGATAAACTCGGGGCCGTCGTCTCGGGAATGACCGATCGAGGCACCCCTAACCATCGCGAGCACTGCTTTCATCTTTGTTTATTAACAAATGCTCCGTGCATCACTCTCGCAGCACCGTCAGCCTTGTTGACGAAAAATGACCAGAGGTGAAATGAAAGCACAGACAAACTCGGGGCCGTCGTATCGGGAATGACCGACCGAGGCCCCCAAACCACGGCGAGCACTACGTTCATCGTTGTTTACTAACAAATGCTCCGGGCATCGTTCTCGCGGCATCGTCAGCATTCTTGACGAAAAATGACCGAAAGTAAGATGAAATCAGGGACAAACTTGGAGCCGTCGCGTCGAGGATAGCCGACCGAGACCCCAAGTACCATCGCGAGCATTGCTTTTTTTTAAATTATTCATCGTTCTCGCGGCATCGTTGAACTTCTCGACGAAAATTAACCGGACGTAAGATGGAAGGAGAGGCAAATTCGGAGCCATCGTATGGTGAATGACCAATCGAGGGCCCCAAAACCATTGTGAGCACTGCTTCCATCTTTATTAATTAACAAACGCTCCGGTTATCGTTCTCGCGGCATCGTAAACTTGCTTGACAAAAAATGACCGGAAGTAAGATAAAATCAGAGAGAAACTCGGACCCGTCGCGTCGAGGATGGCCGACCGAGACCACAAGAACCATCGCGAGCACTGCTTTTATCTTTGTTTAGTGAGAAATGCTCCGGCCATCGTTCTCGCGGCATCGTCAGCCTTCTTGACGGAAAATAACCGGAAGCGAGATAAAAGCAGAGAGAAACTCGGGGCCGTCGTATCGGGAATGACCGATCGAGGACCCCAAAACCATCGCGAGCACTGCTTTCATCTTTGTGTACTAATGAATGCTCCGGTCATCGTTCTCGCGGCATAGTCTGTCTTCCTAACGAAAAATAACCGGAAGTGAGATGAAAGCACACACAAACTCGGGACCGTCGTATCGGGAATGACCGATTGAGGCCCCCGAACCACGGTAAGCACTGCTTTTATATTTGTTTATAAACATATGGTCCGGTCATCATTCTGGCGGCATCGTCGGATTTCTTGACGAAAAATGACCGGAAGTAAGGTGAAAGCAAGGACAAACTCGGAGTCGTCGCGTCGAGGATGACCGACCGAGACCCCAAGAACCATCGCGAGAACTAATTTCATCTTTTTTTTATTACCAAATGCTCCGGTCATAGTCCTCGTGGCATCGTTGTACTTCTTGACGAAAAATGACCGGAAGTAAAATGAAAGCAGAGACAAACTCGGGGCCGTCGTCTCGGGAATGACCGATCGAGGTACCCCTAACCATCGCGAGCACTGCTTTCATCTTTAATTATTAACAAATGCTCCGTTCATCACTCTCGCAGCATCGTCAGCCTCGTTGACGAAAAATGACCAGACGTAAAATGAAAGCAAAGACAACTCGGGGCCGTCGTATCGGGAATGACCGATCGAGGCCTCCAAGCCCACGGCGAGCACTGCTTTCATCGATGTTTACTAACAAATGCTCCGGTCATCGTTGTCGCGGCGTCGTCAGCATTCTTGATGAAAAATGACCAGAAATAAGATGAAATCAGAGACAAACTCGGAGTCGTCGCGTCGAGGATGGCCGACCGAGACCACAAGAACCATCGCGAGCACTGCTTTCATCTTTGTTTATTAACAAATGCTCCGTGCATCACTCTCGCAGCACCGTCAGCCTTGTTGACGAAAAATGACCAGATTTGAAATGAAAGCACAGACAAACTCGGGGCCGTCGTATCGGGAATGACCGACCGAGGCCCCCAAACCACGGCGAGCACTACGTTCATCGTTGTTTACTAACAAATGCTCCGGGCATCGTTCTCGCGGCATCGTCAGCATTCTTGACGAAAAATGACCGAAAGTAAGATGAAATCAGGGACAAACTTGGAGCCGTCGCGTCGAGGATAGCCGACCGAGACCCCAAGTACCATCGCGAGCATTGCTTTTTTTTAAATTATTCATCGTTCTCGCGGCATCGTTGAACTTCTCGACGAAAATTAACCGGACGTAAGATGGAAGGAGAGGCAAATTCGGAGCCATCGTATGGTGAATGACCAATCGAGGGCCCCAAAACCATTGTGAGCACTGCTTCCATCTTTATTAATTAACAAACGCTCCGGTTATCGTTCTCGCGGCATCGTAAACTTGCTTGACAAAAAATGACCGGAAGTAAGATAAAATCAGAGAGAAACTCGGACCCGTCGCGTCGAGGATGGCCGACCGAGACCACAAGAACCATCGCGAGCACTGCTTTCATCGATGTTTACTAACAAATGCTCCGGTCATCGTTGTCGCGGCGTCGTCAGCATTCTTGATGAAAAATGACCAGAAATAAGATGAAATCAGAGACAAACTCGGAGTCGTCGCGTCGAGGATGGCCGACCGAGACCACAAGAACCATCGCGAGCATAGCTTTTATCTTTATTTATGAACAAATGCTCCGGTCATCGTTTTCGCATCATCGTTAGACTTCTTGACGAAAAAAACCGGAAGTATGATGAAAGCAGAGACAAACTCGGGGCCGTCGTATCGGGAATGACCGATCGAGGCCCCCAAAATCATCGCGAGCACTGCTTCTATCTTTGTTTATAAACATGTGGTCCGGTCACCGTTCTGGCGGCATCGTCAGATTTCTCGATGAAAAATGATTCGAAAAAGTATTTATAAAATGACTTTCCACCGTTTTGGACAATCAACCACAACTTTGCAAATATTGGGAAAATAATGAATGTTTCCAGGAATTATTTGATCTTATTACATGCCTAAAGACTCGGTAAACGGATCGGTTTAACCGTTTTTTTTACCCAAATCCTCAAACTTTCATGAAAAATTAAAGGGGCACATTTCTTGCTCCTTAGACGTCAAATGACGATGGTTAAGATGAAAACAAAAATTCGTTATCTTTCTGACTACTTTGGTTTGCATGTAATTCTGCATTCACTACTCATTAAATCTCATAAACGAAAATAAATGTCTGTGTTGAATTTCGTTTTCTTCAATCGTTATCGATCGGAAAATCGTATAGCTATTTGTGTACAAAAGGCGTATGAAGATTTGTTTGAGGGTATCAACTTAACTCAATGCACCTCATTTCAACTCGCTGAATTATAGCATGCAAACAAAGAAATCGCAGATGATCATTACATACAATTTCGTAAACAGTTTGAAACGAAAAGAAATAAAAAACTGGTTTTTTAAAAATATTTATTGAATAGTCAATGGGAAATTGTAAGAAAAATAACAAATCTTTCCCACAAAATTGTAAATTTTTTCATTTCAAAATGTGTAGAACATTTTATAAAATCATCATCTGTTCAGTGTTGATTCGATTGTTTTGTTTGCATGCTATAGTTTAGCGAGTTAAAATTGGTTGCATTAAATTGAATTGATACCCCCAAGCGAATCTTCATAGATCTTTTTACACGCATCGCCATACGATTCTTCAATGGATAACGATTTTTTTAAATATCAAAAATTTGCAATTTGTTTTTGATTGGGATATTTGATGAGTATTTAATGCAAAATTACATGCAAACAAAAGTAGTGAGAAAAATAACGGATTGTTTTTTTCATCTTAACCATGTATTCGGCTAAAAATACCTGGCAATATCGATCGTTTTCGCAATATTTGCAAGCTGGTGGTGGATTTGCCAAAACGGCGGAAAAAGTATTTTTTTTTTATTTTTCAAATCAATTGTCTGCTGAAAAAAATGATTCCGTTCAAATACCAAAAGGAAGTTATAGAGGAGTTATTCGAGTTTCTGAAACCCACCTTCCGTCCGCCGTACAATCATTACTTCAAGAGATATCGATGATCAACGTAAGAGCTGAATTTTCGTTCGATTGGCGGGATCTCAGCGACAAGTGATCGTACAAAGAGCAAAAAATACCGAATTGTAGCCAAATAATTAGCACCCAAGCGTTTATTGAGGCAGAGCGTTTTTTTAGTCCGTGGACATTGTTGAAAGACGAAAAAAATGAAGTTTTTTTAATCGCTCCATTTTTTATCTTAGCACCGAAGTGACCATAAAAAAACCTGAAAAATTTCCTCACAAATGCTTATTTGTGAGTACATTCTGGCTTCTCGAAACGTCAGCTGCGGCTTGACGTTTCTCGGTGACGTTTGCGGCCCCTTGACAGCCGCGTTGCGAACACTGCAGCGGAAGCTCCAGCGCCTACTCTCTCCGCAGAATCCGTTCGCAGGTTCCGCCGTTCCCGAGATACTGCGGAAGTCAAACTCAACGTTTGAACTATCGTTCGATTTCGAAATTTTGCTATTGTTTTTCTCAATGATAACATTTTTCGAGCGACCTCTATTCGGATCTTCCGTGTTCAAAATCGAATCTGCTTCGCTTCGGTCAGCGCGGAATGCCAACCTTATTATTTTTTCAATTTTTTTTTCTTTTTTTCCATGAAATTTTATTTTTTCACAAGAGCCCTATATTTTTTTCCGAAAAGTTCCCGAAAAACTATTTCAAAAGCGCACCTTAACTGATTCGAAATGGCCGCCCAAATGGATTTAAAAATAGGTGGCCATCCCCAAATTGTCACCCTGTATGTGAAAAGCCATTAGCCGAAGACGACATACGTGTTCGTGATCATTGCCTTCTGACCGGACGTTATAGAGGTCCCGCCTATTCTAACTGCTTGAATTACCAACGGTATTTTTTCATTCCCGTAGTTTTTCATAATTTGTCCGGCTATAGTGCACGGCTCATCATCGAGGAACTCGCCACAGCATTCGAGGGGAAAACCACTGTGCTGCCCATAACTAAAGAGGAATACATTTCTTTTACAAACCATTTCGAACGACAGACAAGTCACATTCGATTCAATTACGCTTCGTGATTCATACAAATTTCTCAATGCAAGTCTGGATGAACTGGCCTCATTTTTGACAATGGACAAACTAAAAATTTTGCGTTCACAATTTCGTGATATAACGAGCGATAGTTTTATCCTATTAACTCGAAAGGGCATCTTCCCCAATGAATATATCGATAGCGTAAACCGATTGGAAGACTATCACCTACCACCACGAGACGCATTCTACAGTACTTTGACTGGTGACATTTTAAGCTAGAACGAATATCCTCACGCCAAGAATGTATGGGAACGGCTTTCTATTCAAACGTTAGGTGAATATAGTGACTTGTATTTGAAGACCGAAGTTTTGTTGCTGGCCGACGTTTTTGAGAACTTTCGCAATAGCTGTATGGAGAGTTACAGGCTCGACCCCGCTAATTACTATACTCTCCCCGGCTACACATGGGATGTAACATACATGCGTTAACTTCGAATTGTTCACCGACATTGACATGGTATTATTTGTCGAACGGGGTATACGCGGTGGCCAGAGTCAGTGCTTAAATAGGTATGCGCCCGCCAATAACAAATACAATCGATCCATCAAGGTCCTCATCATACTTGATGTATTTCGATGTAAATAATTCGTATGGATGGGCAATGTGTCAACCATTGTCCTATGCTGATTTTCGATGGGTAGATGAGTTGTCGACATTCGATTTATTATCTATCGCGCTAGATTCACCGACCGGTTACATTTTTGAGGTTGACTTAAAGTACCCGGAATGTCTACACGATGCACACACGGATTTACCCTTTTGGTCAACACATGGTAAACCGCCTGGAGGACAATACGAAAAACTCCTTGCAACCGTGCATCACAACGAACGGTATGTTATTCATTATCGCAATTTGCAGCAGTGTGTACGGCACCATCTCAAAATCACAAAAATTCATAGAATACTCCAATTCTCCCAATCGCCCTGGCCACGAACGAACGAGCGAACGCGCAGTTCCGAACCCAAGCAAAGAATAATTTTGAAAAAAATCTCTATAAATTGATGAATAATGCGGTGTTTGAGAAAACAATAGAAACTGTGCGCAATCACGTAAACGTCAAAATTTTAACACGGTGGGAGGGCAGGTACGGTGCAGAGGCAATGATTGCAAAACCAAATTTTCACAGCCGGAGCGTTTTTTCAGAAAACCTTATTGCTGTCGAATTACGCAAGCTCGGGGTGAAATTCAATAAACCAATATATGTGGGTATATGCATACTCGACATATCGAAGACATGTTTATATGACTTTCATCATGAGTACATAGTGCCTAAGCATAAAGAAAAATGTACAGTGTTGTACACCGATACGGATAGTCTAATATACAACATTGAGTGTGAGGATGAGTATGACGACATGGAGCGCAATATCCATCGTTTCGATACGAGCGAGTACCTGGCGAACAATGGGTATGATATACCGCTTGTCAACAAAAATGTTCCCGGACTTATGAAAGACGAAAATAATGGTCGGATAATGACGGAATTCGTCGGGGTTAGAGCACAAATGTATGCGGTGCGAATCAATGGTAAAGACGTTACGAAGAAAGTAAAGCGCGATAAGAGTAACATCGGGGCGAGAAAGATCTCCTTCAAGGATTACACGAAATGCTTATATGACCAGATCGAAATGACTGGTCAGCAAGCATGCATACGATCGATGTTGCATGAAGTATACACCACCAACGAGACAAAAATTGCTCTAAGTCCGCGCGATGACAAACGGTATATCATACCTGGAACCATGAAAACGTTGCCCTGGGGGCATTATAGCATATAATCATAAGGTGTATTTTTTTGATTGTAGATAATCTTATAAAATAATTGTGAAAAAGCTTGTTCTGCAAATTATCGCCCCTGTGAGAAACGACGTTTGTAAATTATCGCGTTTGTCTGTTGTATATAATAAATTGGTTCATGGACTTTTTTAACTGAGAAAATGAAGAAGGGCCCGTTGTAGTTTGGCAAATCACCTTATTTTACAAACCCCATTACAAACATTCGATTATTACGCTGCTACAATACTTTTTCAATGAGATAAATTTTGACATATTAAACTATAATTAGCTCCTGATCGTTCAAATCACCGGCAACGGCTCCATCGTTATAGCTCGTCAGATGAAATGCTACAGACTTCGTGATTTTCTCTCGATATATGGCAAATATTTACGCTGTCCAGTTCGGTGCGTAATCCTTTCAGAATACACTCTTCAATTTACTGATTCTCAACGCTCTTTATTGTCAATTTTTACTTACATAATGATGCGGTTAAAATTTTTGAAATGGGGTCCTATGAAAAACACGTTGTTGTGCCAGCTTCTCATTTTCAACGTTGATGCTACCCAGTTTCACCTGCGTTATCGTATAGTGTACAGAATCATCAGACGCGTCTACTAGGTTATCAAGAATACCGATCTACCTATAATTACTACGTAGGCTAAATTGCATTCACATCTTATTCCTCACTGCACGATTGAAATACTCGCTAATGGACGCTTTTAAATTGCTATACCCAGAATACAGGCGAAAATTATACGTTTTTTATCAGGGTTTTAAAGCGACCATTATAACATTATTTTCCCTAATCAAAGTGCAAGTTCTGCGGCATGCATCCCCTTGACAAGTGTTGAAGTCACTGCGGTTCCTACATCATTACCATTCTTACTCTGTAGGCGTAGGGCCCAGGCAAATTTTGAGACAGTATCGATGACGGTTTAGTGAAATTTATGTTTGCAGTTTTTACGTGCGTACGATGAAATATCGACGAGATCAGCTCGCCATGATTCATCCAAGCCGCGAATGTTCACAAGTAAAAGGTCTAGTAGCGTCGAGTTCATCAACGCCTCGCACAACGAACGAGTTTTTTATTGAAGCACTCCAAGTAACGATAATTCGAACCATTTTGGAAGGAGCTCCGACGACCTATGCGGCGAAATCCGAGAAGTACGCGTCGCTATCAATATTTACGCAAAAATCGGCACAAAATCGTGTCAATTATCCACAGACGCTTCAGTTAAGATAGAGGGCACCGTCGCCGCGCAAGGGCTCAAGACACCCACCAACGAGTTTATACTAAAGGAGATATCGATCATTAAACTTCACGAGAGGAACGCTGATCCGCAAAGTAGATATGCATTGAAGGCAGATAAAACAATAGTTTATTAATAATAAAATTAAACAATTACATAAGGATAGTGTATGCTATGCATTAAACCTTTGGTGGCGAGTGTGTGTGTGTGTCTTTTTTTTTTATTTTAAATATTCGCAGCGGTAGTCATTCTGAAACAAACAAAACATGCATTTTTCTTATCAATCTATCAAACACAATGATATTTAGAATGATACTAAAGTAAGAAGATAATACTCACAATCAGCCCTGTATACGTTCAAATAGGTTGGACACATGTCGCGCGTGACAACTTGATGTAGCGGTCCACCACAGTTGGTGCAAAAGATTCCACGCATGGCTATAAACCGTTCGCTGTAGTGACCACGTCTTTTGCGAAGTCCTTCAAACATTTCCCATACATCGAAGTAGCACGAAACACAATACTTTGATCGATGATTTTCGGTAAAGTATGTATGTAGGATCCGGACCAGATTGGGGTGAAATAAGGCAGGTAAATCAAAGGGAAAATGAACACAATATTTATTAGGAATATGACACGACGTGATTCTATAACATCTAGAGATGCTCTGCTGTTTTTTCTTGCTCTCGTTTTTCTTTTATCATTATGTATCTCGTCTTCTTCTATTATTCACGGAAGACTTGCGGTCGCTCGCGAATAAGACAGATGCTCACGAGTCTCAAAGCCCCTCTCCTACACTCGGCCATTCCTGCTAGTCTTCGGTCTCCGAAGACTCGGGTAAATACAACTTCATGTAATCGGCGGCGGTAACTGTGATCTTCGGGTCTTCACCTTCTCCCACGCGTATTACCTCGTATCGGTTATTTCCATTGACCTGCGAGATTTTGTATGGTCCAAGGAATTTTCGCTTGAGCTTGAGATTGGGACCGAATTGCGTTCTTTAAATTGCAACAAGGTCACCCTTTTTATAATTTATCGCTTTCTTGCTATCTCGATCGTGAGTACGTCTGTTTTCTTCTTGAATTTTAAATAGATTTTCTTTCGCCAGATTCCGTAATTCCGTGCGATTGTCCTCGAACAACTCAATTGCTTCTTGCTCGATAAGAGTGCGGAGTTGAGAATCTTCCTTGCGTCTAATCTTCACGCCGAATAACACCTTGAAAGGTGTCATTCCTATGCTCCGTTGGTTGGTACTATTCAAGGAACATTGTACCCTGTCGACATATCGGTACCATTTGTCCGGGTTGTCCAATGCGAGCTTCGTCAGGATAGGAATTATAATTCGATTAATACGTTCAACTTGCCCGTTTCCTCATGGTACTGCGGTCGTTGTCATAACGTGTTCGATATTCTCAGAGGCACAGTAGTCTTTGAACTCGGTGGATGTGAAGGCTGCACCCCGATCGCTTATAATGCGTTGTAGATTTCCAAATACTGCCTGCTGTGCGGTGAGTTTCGCGACGACTTCTTTGGCACTCGTGGTTTTCGTCGCATAAAGCCATACAAATTTGGAAAATCCGTCCACCACCACGAACAGGTGTCTGTACCGTTTTGTTGTTCCCGTCAGGGGACCAAGATGGTCGACGTGGTATGTCGATAGCGGAGTATCGCCCTTTGGTATCGGCATTAACTTTCCTTCCTTCTTTCTTTTTTTCTTTTCATCGGGGATACACGGTACACAACAGCTGATGAATCGTTCGAGCTTATCTTTCAACTTCGGGATGTAGAACACGTCGCTGATGCTTTCAGTCATCTTCCTGACCCCGAAGTGTCCGTTCTCGTGTGTTTTTCGTATGATTTCGTTGTGCAGAGACGATGGGAGGACGATAAGATTCTTATCCCCTACTCGTTTCATAAGAATTCCTCGTTCGATGTAATAATCGTCGTATTCCTCCGAAACAGAAACCAAAATGGTATCTTTCTTATTCAGTTCATGGGACAGGATCTGGAACTGTGTAAATAATTTTAAGAAAACCGATCCCAGCGTGCTCGTTATTGAACGCTATTCGAAGGGTTGTGAACGAGAATGCTCATTGGTACTAATGTCACCCAATCACAACATTGTCTGCCAATACGGATATGGGTCATTGGCAGAAGCCCTGAAATTTTAACCGCGACTGTCGAAATTATCTTGTTGGATCAAGTGTTTTGGGACGCCAAATCGCGTAAGTGAAATGGGCAATCACTTATTCATCGATGCAGACATCGGTACAAACCGCCAGGACGAGCACGGTATTCAATGTTCATTAGTAGTGATGTACGTCACGGGAGAGGCAGGTGACGTCACAAGTGTGGTGTAGTGGGTATCGTGCAGCGGCGCGTGGTGGGGGTGCCTGGTGGTCGCGGTTGCGTCGCTGTGACATGTATGGGGAATTAGTGGTGGGTGAGTCGGCGATGTCGGAGGGGTGGGGGGATTGGGCCTTTTTTCGGGAGCTCGTGGCTAAGTGGGGGTGGTTTCGAGCTGCTTTTCCGAATAGACCGACTGGTGGTGTCTTCAGCATATATCGAGGACATTTTTACCGCTAGAGCAAGCGCTTGGGGGGGGGGGGGGCTACGCTGCGCGGATCGTACGGGGGAGAAAGGTCTTACACCGTGGGGATGGGGAGCTTCGAGTAAAGAAAAAACGCGATGATTTACGTGTATACATGTATCGAAGTTTTTATTCAACATTTTGTCCGTTCATACATATTGGGTGTGTGTGTGTGTGTGTGTGTGTGTGTGTGTGTGTGTGTGTGTGTGTGTGTGTGCGTGCGTGCGTCTGTATGTACGTGCGTGCATGCGTGCGTGCGTGCGTGCGTGTGTGCGTGCGTGCGTTGGTCTGAAAACGATGTGAAGTCTTAAAACTATGGACGAATAGTTTTAAGACCTCACATGTAGATGGCGTGTCGAAGAAGAGCGTTTGCGGATCAATCTTCTTATCGTGGACTTTGACGAAGGATATTTCAAGATGGTTCACATAATCGCAAACGCTCTTCTTCGACATACCATCTACATGTGAGGTCTTAAAACTATTCGTCCATCGCTGGCGGGGATGCGAGACCTTGGAAGGTTATTTTTTTCTACACTTCCCGACTAATTCCTACATGTTGAATTCCTACATGTTGAACAGTGTTCACGTCCTATTGGCCATCCCCACCATACCTCAACCCTATGAGGATCCAAAAACCGAAATTTGAAAAAGAATCGTGAAAGCAGTTTTCAGCATTCCAGTCTCCAAGCTCCGAGGTGTCATTCTGAAACGAAAGAGTCGCAGAACGAAGAAAAGTGAAATAATGGTTAGCCAAATTCGCGAAGTGATCGATCGAGTCTTTGATAATAATGAAATGGAGGTGGTGGATATCGGCGATAATGACGACGGAGTACAAGCTGTTGATATGGCCGATGATAACGACGTACAAATTGTTGATATCGCCGTTGATGGTGGCGACGAAGTAGATGTTGACAACGCCGATTATGATGACGAAGTAGACGTGATCGCTCGTGATTACATCGAACTGCTTGAAATAGACGAACTAGATAGTGATATTCAACAGGCAGATTCCGCATACTGCAGTGGGTCAGATGATGTGCGAGAGGACCTACTGGACCGGCGTCAACTTAATCGGCTGAACCGGGAAGCCGTATATTGCGCGAATTATACATGTAGGAGAGGGGCTTTGAGGCTCGTGAGCATCTGTCTTATTCGCGAGCGACCGCAAGTCTTCCGTGAATAATAGAAGAAGACGAGATACACAATGATAAAAGAAAAACGAGAGCAAGAAAAGAGAGCAAGAAAAGAGAACAGAGCATCTCTAGATGTTATAGAATCACGTCGTTTCATATTCCTAATTAATATTTTGTTCATTTTCCCTTTGATTTACCTGCCTTATTTCACCCCAATCTGGTCCGGATCCTACATTTGGGGGCTCGTCCGGGATTGCGACCAAATACCGTGTGAAATATAGGATAGTGAGAAGCCGAAATGGAGTGAACAGCCGACATAAATACAGTCGAGGAGCGCGAGCGCGAGCAAGTCGGACATTAGTAGTCGTGTCGCGTGACGGTCAAAAACGTTTGACGAAGTTGATTGAAGTTGTTCAAGTTGCACGGGGAACGATCGGGAAAACGAATCATCGGGAATTGCATGAGTCGGTGCGTCCTGAAGAGTTGAAGGTGAACGTGTCGATCGTAAAAAAAAGAGAGATGAAGATACTGAGGTATCTGACGAAGACGAGGGAGATAATGGACATATAGCTCAGCAGAATGAAGAGCCCGGAATAACGAGAGTCGTTGACAGTCATCAGCAACGCAGGAGAATGGAAACGATCCCGCCGTCAAGGGACATGCCACAAGTACTGAATACAGCGGGTACGTTCACAATCAAGGACGTCAAGGGCAGCATACCCTTTTTCAGCGGAGACGATAAAGCGTCAATATAACATTGGATAACCGAATTTGAAGATACAAGTACACTTCTAAGGTGGAACGATCTACAAATGGTTATCTACGGTAAGAAAATGTTACGAGGCTCCGCGAAGCAATACATGGCACTGGAACATGGCATTACCAGATGACTGTCGTGGGCAGAGTTCAAGCGACGTATGATCGGCAAATTCAAAGTGGAAATCAATAGTGCGACGATTCACGCTCAGCTTTCGCAACGAAGAAGGCAGGAAACTGAGACTTCAAGACCATATGTCTATGCGATGCAAACCATAGCCAATCAAGGTTATATCGAGGACAAAGCGGTTATACAGTATATTATCGATGGTATACCCGACGAAGAATCGAACAAACAAATACTGTATAACGCTCGAACGATAACGGAGTTGGAAAAAAACCTTGACATTTATGATCGTATGCAAGAGCGGTCGGGAAAGAAGAAATCTGAAACTAAAGCTGAAAGAAACAAGAATAAAAAAGAAGAAAAGAATGATGGAAAACAGACGTCGACGAAGAGACTTCGTTGTTTTGCGTGTGGATCAGCTGAGCACGAAGTGAAGCAATGTCCTCACAAGGAAAAGGGACCGAAGTGCTTCAAGTGCAATCAGTTTGGCCACATTGCGTCGAAATGTGAGAATAAATCACACAAACAAGAAGAGAAAGTCAATTGTGTAACGAGTAACGACGATATGATTTTTGTACAAATCAACGACACTCGAGTTTCGGCTTTGCTCGATAAGAGTGCGGAGTTGAGAATCTTCCTTGCGTCTAATCTTCACGCCGAATAACACCTTGAAAGGTGTCATTCCTATGCTCCGTTGGTTGGTACTATTCAAGGAACATTGTACCCTGTCGACATATCGGTACCATTTGTCCGGGTTGTCCAATGCGAGCTTCGTCAGGATAGGAATTATAATTCGATTAATACGTTCAACTTGCCCGTTTCCTCATGGTACTGCGGTCGTTGTCATAACGTGTTCGATATTCTCAGAGGCACAGTAGTCTTTGAACTCGGTGGATGTGAAGGCTGCACCCCGATCGCTTATAATGCGTTGTAGATTTCCAAATACTGCCTGCTGTGCGGTGAGTTTCGCGACGACTTCTTTGGCACTCGTGGTTTTCGTCGCATAAAGCCATACAAATTTGGAAAATCCGTCCACCACCACGAACAGGTGTCTGTACCGTTTTGTTGTTCCCGTCAGGGGACCAAGATGGTCGACGTGGTATGTCGATAGCGGAGTATCGCCCTTTGGTATCGGCATTAACTTTCCTTCCTTCTTTCTTTTTTTCTTTTCATCGGGGATACACGGTACACAACAGCTGATGAATCGTTCGAGCTTATCTTTCAACTTCGGGATGTAGAACACGTCGCTGATGCTTTCAGTCATCTTCCTGACCCCGAAGTGTCCGTTCTCGTGTGTTTTTCGTATGATTTCGTTGTGCAGAGACGATGGGAGGACGATAAGATTCTTATCCCCTACTCGTTTCATAAGAATTCCTCGTTCGATGTAATAATCGTCGTATTCCTCCGAAACAGAAACCAAAATGGTATCTTTCTTATTCAGTTCATGGGACAGGATCTGGAACTGTGTAAATAATTTTAAGAAAACCGATCCCAGCGTGCTCGTTATTGAACGCTATTCGAAGGGTTGTGAACGAGAATGCTCATTGGTACTAATGTCACCCAATCACAACATTGTCTGCCAATACGGATATGGGTCATTGGCAGAAGCCCTGAAATTTTAACCGCGACTGTCGAAATTATCTTGTTGGATCAAGTGTTTTGGGACGCCAAATCGCGTAAGTGAAATGGGCAATCACTTATTCATCGATGCAGACATCGGTACAAACCGCCAGGACGAGCACGGTATTCAATGTTCATTAGTAGTGATGTACGTCACGGGAGAGGCAGGTGACGTCACAAGTGTGGTGTAGTGGGTATCGTGCAGCGGCGCGTGGTGGGGGTGCCTGGTGGTCGCGGTTGCGTCGCTGTGACATGTATGGGGAATTAGTGGTGGGTGAGTCGGCGATGTCGGAGGGGTGGGGGGATTGGGCCTTTTTTCGGGAGCTCGTGGCTAAGTGGGGGTGGTTTCGAGCTGCTTTTCCGAATAGACCGACTGGTGGTGTCTTCAGCATATATCGAGGACATTTTTACCGCTAGAGCAAGCGCTTGGGGGGGGGGGGGGGGCTACGCTGCGCGGATCGTACGGGGGAGAAAGGTCTTACACCGTGGGGATGGGGAGCTTCGAGTAAAGAAAAAACGCGATGATTTACGTGTATACATGTATCGAAGTTTTTATTCAACATTTTGTCCGTTCATACATATTGGGTGTGTGTGTGTGTGTGTGTGTGTGTGTGTGTGTGTGTGTGTGCGTGCGTGCGTCTGTATGTACGTGCGTGCATGCGTGCGTGCGTGCGTGCGTGTGTGCGTGCGTGCGTTGGTCTGAAAACGATGTGAAGTCTTAAAACTATGGACGAATAGTTTTAAGACCTCACATGTAGATGGCGTGTCGAAGAAGAGCGTTTGCGGATCAATCTTCTTATCGTGGACTTTGACGAAGGATATTTCAAGATGGTTCACATAATCGCAAACGCTCTTCTTCGACATACCATCTACATGTGAGGTCTTAAAACTATTCGTCCATCGCTGGCGGGGATGCGAGACCTTGGAAGGTTATTTTTTTCTACACTTCCCGACTAATTCCTACATGTTGAATTCCTACATGTTGAACAGTGTTCACGTCCTATTGGCCATCCCCACCATACCTCAACCCTATGAGGATCCAAAAACCGAAATTTGAAAAAGAATCGTGAAAGCAGTTTTCAGCATTCCAGTCTCCAAGCTCCGAGGTGTCATTCTGAAACGAAAGAGTCGCAGAACGAAGAAAAGTGAAATAATGGTTAGCCAAATTCGCGAAGTGATCGATCGAGTCTTTGATAATAATGAAATGGAGGTGGTGGATATCGGCGATAATGACGACGGAGTACAAGCTGTTGATATGGCCGATGATAACGACGTACAAATTGTTGATATCGCCGTTGATGGTGGCGACGAAGTAGATGTTGACAACGCCGATTATGATGACGAAGTAGACGTGATCGCTCGTGATTACATCGAACTGCTTGAAATAGACGAACTAGATAGTGATATTCAACAGGCAGATTCCGCATACTGCAGTGGGTCAGATGATGTGCGAGAGGACCTACTGGACCGGCGTCAACTTAATCGGCTGAACCGGGAAGCCGTATATTGCGCGAATTATACATGTAGGAGAGGGGCTTTGAGGCTCGTGAGCATCTGTCTTATTCGCGAGCGACCGCAAGTCTTCCGTGAATAATAGAAGAAGACGAGATACACAATGATAAAAGAAAAACGAGAGCAAGAAAAGAGAGCAAGAAAAGAGAACAGAGCATCTCTAGATGTTATAGAATCACGTCGTTTCATATTCCTAATTAATATTTTGTTCATTTTCCCTTTGATTTACCTGCCTTATTTCACCCCAATCTGGTCCGGATCCTACATTTGGGGGCTCGTCCGGGATTGCGACCAAATACCGTGTGAAATATAGGATAGTGAGAAGCCGAAATGGAGTGAACAGCCGACATAAATACAGTCGAGGAGCGCGAGCGCGAGCAAGTCGGACATTAGTAGTCGTGTCGCGTGACGGTCAAAAACGTTTGACGAAGTTGATTGAAGTTGTTCAAGTTGCACGGGGAACGATCGGGAAAACGAATCATCGGGAATTGCATGAGTCGGTGCGTCCTGAAGAGTTGAAGGTGAACGTGTCGATCGTAAAAAAAAGAGAGATGAAGATACTGAGGTATCTGACGAAGACGAGGGAGATAATGGACATATAGCTCAGCAGAATGAAGAGCCCGGAATAACGAGAGTCGTTGACAGTCATCAGCAACGCAGGAGAATGGAAACGATCCCGCCGTCAAGGGACATGCCACAAGTACTGAATACAGCGGGTACGTTCACAATCAAGGACGTCAAGGGCAGCATACCCTTTTTCAGCGGAGACGATAAAGCGTCAATATAACATTGGATAAACGAATTTGAAGATACAAGTACACTTCTAAGGTGGAACGATCTACAAATGGTTATCTACGGTAAGAAAATGTTACGAGGCTCCGCGAAGCAATACATGGCACTGGAACATGGCATTACCAGATGACTGTCGTGGGCAGAGTTCAAGCGACGTATGATCGGCAAATTCAAAGTGGAAATCAATAGTGCGACGATTCACGCTCAGCTTTCGCAACGAAGAAGGCAGGAAACTGAGACTTCAAGACCATATGTCTATGCGATGCAAACCATAGCCAATCAAGGTTATATCGAGGACAAAGCGGTTATACAGTATATTATCGATGGTATACCCGACGAAGAATCGAACAAACAAATACTGTATAACGCTCGAACGATAACGGAGTTGGAAAAAAACCTTGACATTTATGATCGTATGCAAGAGCGGTCGGGAAAGAAGAAATCTGAAACTAAAGCTGAAAGAAACAAGAATAAAAAAGAAGAAAAGAATGATGGAAAACAGACGTCGACGAAGAGACTTCGTTGTTTTGCGTGTGGATCAGCTGAGCACGAAGTGAAGCAATGTCCTCACAAGGAAAAGGGACCGAAGTGCTTCAAGTGCAATCAGTTTGGCCACATTGCGTCGAAATGTGAGAATAAATCACACAAACAAGAAGAGAAAGTCAATTGTGTAACGAGTAACGACGATATGATTTTTGTACAAATCAACGACACTCGAGTTTCGGCTTTGCTCGATAAGAGTGCGGAGTTGAGAATCTTCCTTGCGTCTAATCTTCACGCCGAATAACACCTTGAAAGGTGTCATTCCTATGCTCCGTTGGTAGGTACTATTCAAGGAACATTGTACCCTGTCGACATATCGGTACCATTTGTCCGGGTTGTCCAATGCGAGCTTCGTCAGGATTGGAATTATAATTCGATTAATACGTTCAACTTGCCCGTTTCCTCGTGGTACTCCGGTCGTTGTCATAACGTGTTCGATATTCTCGGAGGCACAGTAGTCTTTGAACTCGGTGGATGTGAAGGCTGCACCCCGATCGCTTATAATGCGTTGTGGATTTCCAAATACTGCCTGCTGTGCGGTGAGTTTCGCGACGACTTCTTTGGCTCTCGTGGTTTTCGTCGCATGAAGCCATACAAATTTGGAAAATCCGTCCACCACCACGAACAGGTGTCTGTACCGTTTTGTTGTTCCCGTCAGGGGACCAAGATGGTCAACGTGGTATGTCGATAGCGGAGTATCGCCCTTTGGTATCGGCATTAACTTTCCTTCCTTCTTTCTTTTTTTCTTTTCATCGGGGATACACGGTACACAACAGCTGATGAATCGTTCGAGCTTATCTTTCAACTTCGGGATGTAGAACTCGTCGCTGATGCTTTCAGTCATCTTCCTGACCCCGAAGTGTCCGTTCTCGTGTGTTTTTCGTATGATTTCGTTGTGCAGAGTCGATGGGAGGACGATAAGATTCTTATCCCCTACTCGTTTCATAAGAATTCCTCGTTCGATGTAATAATCGTCGTATTCCTCTCGTTCCAAGATCTGCTTCATCACTCGAAGTCTCTCTTCCTCGTCCTGTCGTTGTTGGATTATCTGTGAGACTTTATCGTCGACAGTTATAACTGGATAGCGGCTGAGAGCATCCACGTGTTTCAAACGCTGACCCGCCCGATGTTCGACCTCGTAGTCGAATTCCTCGAGCAATAGAGCCCATCTCGCGATCTTGGCAGTGATGTCCTGTTTGTTAAGCGTCTTCTTGAATGCCTCACAGTCCGTGACGAGCTTCAACTTCAATCCCTGTAAGTAGAATCGAAACTTCTTAATCGCATTGACGATTGCGAGCACCTCGAGTTCATACGAATGAAGTTTCTGCTCGGCCTCGGAGGTCTTTCGACTCATATAATACACCGGATGGAAATCTTCGTCAACGGTGTTTCTCTGCAGCAAAGCCGCGCCATATCCAACTTTACTGGCGTCCGTATGCAATTCTGTCAGTGCATCTGCCCGGTATAGTCGTAGCACCGGTTCTGTGGTCAGTGCTTTTTTCAACCCGAAGAACGAACGCTCTTGAGCTGGACCAAAATAAAACTTCTGGTTACCCTTCAGCACATCAGATAACGGGCGTGCGATGATCGCGTAATCCCGTATGAATTTTGTAAAATAGCCCGTAAGGCCGAGAAAACTCTGAATGTCTCTTCGACATTTTGGTTTTGGATATTTCTCGACGGCCTTGAGTTTTCCTGTGGCTGGTCGCACGTGACCATTTTCGATAATATGCCCCAGGTACTCGACTTGTTTCTGAAGAAATCTACATTTCTTCCAATTGATTGACATTCCTTTGTCGGCTGCGACCTTGAGCGTTTTTTTGTAGATTCTCAAACGCCTCTTCTTCGTCCTTGTCGGGAACTATGAGGTCATCCATATACGTGAGTGTAATACCTTGTCTGATGAGATCTCGGAATGCCTCGTCGATAAATCTCAGAAAGTTCGTCGGACTGTTACAAAGCCCAAACGGTGTTTTAATAAATTCATACTGAGCTTCGTGGGTCACAAACGATGTGTATTTTCGGCTGTCCTGCGTCGATCCGATCTTCAATTAACGGCATCGGAAACTGGTCTCTTATGATCTTTTTATTTAGTTGTCGATAATCTACACGAACTCGACTGGAACCATCATTTTTAGCCACAATGACAACCGGACTGGAGTACATGCTGTGGCTGGGCTGGACGATACCTTCTGGTAACCATTCGTCTATTTGTTTATTCAATATCAGTTTGTCCTTTGGCGAAAGTCATCTTGGTTTTAAACAAATAGGCTCTTGATCATTCACCATGATTTTCGTTTTCACGTTGGTTTGAACTTGCTTGTTCGGTTTGTGTTCTTTGATTAACTTACGAATTTTTTCTTCGTACGGTTTTCTCACGTCGATTTCTCCGGCTTCGATGCAATTAATCGTTGTGAGTTCGTTGGCAAATGGACGGCGGCTGTCAACGTTGTCCTTTTCGTTCTTGAATTCTTGCCCTTGCGTCTCTCGCGCTAAATGGAGGGTCTTCGTGTTTCCACCCGCCGTCGGTATCTTTTGAATCGTCAATCGTCCTCCTCGAATGTTGATATCCATCTGCCTCTGCAAATCTTTACCGAGGATCATTTTTGAGTCCGTCGCGTCTGTGGCGACCACATATACTACGTTTCGATACGTTTCACCGTCAATTATCAACTCGGTGTCGAAAACACCGATACTATGACTTTGTGCATTGTCAAACCCCTTGAATACGCGCTCTGTTGGTCGCAGCGTCGGGCTGCCGATTTTACGATATTCATCCTCTCGGAGCAACGTTTTGTAGCTTCCTGTGTCCAGCAAAGCCGAAACTCGAGTGTCGTTGATTTGTACAAAAATCATATCGTCGTTACTCGTTACACAATTGACTTTCTCTTCTTGTTTGTGTGATTTATTCTCACATTTCGACGCAATGTGGCCAAACTGATTGCACTTGAAGCACTTCGGTCCCTTTTCCTTGTGAGGACGTTGCTTCACTTCGTGCTCAGCTGATCCACACGCAAAACAACGAAGTCTCTTCGTCGACGTCTGTTTTCCATCATTCTTTTCTTCTTTTTTATTCTTGTTTCTTTCAGCTTTAGTTTCAGATTTCTTCTTTCCCGACCGCTTTTGCATACGATCATAAATGTCAAGGTTTTTTTTCAACTCCGTTATCGTTCGAGCGTTATACAGTATTTGTTTGTTTGATTCTTCGTCGGGTATACCATCGATAATATACTGTATAACCGCTTTGTCCTCGATATAACCTTGATTGGCTATGGTTTGCATCGCATAGACATATGGTCTTGAAGTCTCAGTTTCCTGCCTTCTTCGTTGCGAAAGCTGAGCGTGAATCCTCGCACTATTGATTTCCACTTAGAATTTGCCGATCATACGTCGCTTGAACTCTGCCCACGACGTAATGCCATGTTCCAGTGCCATGTATTGCTTCGCGGAGCCTCGTAACATTTTCTTACCGTAGATAACCATTTGTAGATCGTTCCACCTTAGAAGTGTACTTGTATCTTTAAATTCGGTTATCCAATGTTGTATTGACGCTTTATCGTCTCCGTTGAAAAAGGGTATGCTGCCCTTGACGTCCTTGATTGTGAACGTACCCGCTGGATTCAGTACTTGTGGCATGTCCCTTGACGGCGGGATCGTTTCCATTCTCCTGCGTTGCTGATGACTGTCAACGACTCTCGTTATTCCGGGCTCTTCATTCTGCTGAGCTATATGTCCATTATCTCCCTCGTCTTCGTCAGATACCTCAGTATCTTCATCTCTCTCTTCGAACGCTGTTCTCAATCGTGCCGCCAATTCTCGCTTTTTCTCTTTTATTGGGAGATTCCGCGAAAGAAGTTCGTTTTGCAGTTCCTTTACCGTAAAATCCTGTATTTCTTTCTCGAGTTTTTTCCTTCTGTTCCTATCCCCATCGTCCTCTCCCGTGACAGGGTTGTGATCCGATGCAATGTTTCGTCTATCTTCATGATTACTCGTTTCTCCACTACCACTTGTAACAGCATTCGGTGCTATCTGCGACACCTCGTCTTCGTTGTCGATACCATTATTATCGACTAGTAACCGTCGATGCACCCCATGTCGTGGTGAATGTTGCACCGCCATTTTTTTTTCTTTTTTTTTTACGATCGACACGTTCACCTTCAACTCTTCAGGACGCACCGACTCATGCAATTCCCGATGATTCGTTTTCCCGATCGTTCCCCGTGCAACTTGAACAACTTCAATCAACTTCGTCAAACGTTTTTGACCGTCACGCGACACGACTACTAATGTCCGACTTGCTCGCACTCGCGCTCCTCGACTGTATTTATCTCGGCTGTTCACTCCATTTCGGCCTCTCACTATCCTATATTTCACACGGTATTTGGTCGCAATCCCGGACGAGCCCCCAAATGTAGGATCCGGACCAGATTGGGGTGAAATAAGGCAGGTAAATCAAAGGGAAAATGAACAAAATATTAATTAGGAATATGACACGACGTGATTCTATAACATCTGGAGATGCTCTGTTCTCTTTTCTTGCTCTCGTTTTTCTTTTATCATTGTGTATCTCGTCTTCTTCTATTATTCACGGAAGACTTGCGGTCGCTCGCGAATAAGACAGATGCTCACGAGCCTCAAAGCCCCTCTCCTACATGTATAATTCGCGCAATATACGGCTTCCCGGTTCAGCCGATTAAGTTGACGCCGGTCCAGTAGGTCCTCTCGCACATCATCTGACCCACTGCAGTATGCGGAATCTGCCTGTTGAATATCACTATCTAGTTCGTCTATTTCAAGCAGTTCGATGTCATCACGAGCGATCACGTCTACTTCGTCGTCATAATCGGCGTTGTCAATATCTACTTCGTCGCCACCATCAACGGCGATATCAACAATTTGTACGTCGTTATCATCGGCCATATCAACAGCTTGTACTCCGTCGTCATTATCGCCGATATCCACCACCTCCATTTCATTATTATCAAAGACTCGATCGATCACTTCGCGAATTTGGCTAACCATTATTTCACTTTTCTTCGTTCTGCGACTCTTTCGTTTCAGAATGACACCTCGGAGCTTGGAGACTGGAATGCTGAAAACTGCTTTCACGATGCTTTTTCAAATTTCGGTTTTTGGATCCTCATAGGGTTGAGGTATGGTGGGGATGGCCAATAGGACGTGTACACTGTTGTCCTATTCAACATGTAGGAATTAGTCGGGAAGTGTAGAAAAAAATAACCTTCCAAGGTCTCGCATCCCCGCCTGCGATGGACGAATAGTTTTAAGACCTCACATGTAGATGGTATGCCGAAGAAGAGCGTTTGCGATTATGTGAACCATCTTGAAATATCCTTCGTCAAAGTCCACGATAAGAAGATTGATCCGCAAACGCTCTTCTTCGACACGCCATCTACATGTGAGGTCTTAAAACTATTCGTCCATAGTTTTAAGACTTCACATCGTGTTCAGACCAACGCACGCACGCACGCACGCACGCACGCACGTACACACACACACACACACACACACACACACACACACACACACACACACACGCACGCACGCACGCACGCACGCACGCACGCACGCACGCACGCACGCACGCACGCACGCACGCACGCACGCACGCACGCACGCACGCACGCACGCACACACACACACACACACACACACACACACTATGAACGGACAAAATGTTGAATAAAAACTTTGATACATGTATACACGTAAATCATCGCGTTTTTTCTTTACTCGAAGCTCCCCATCCCCACGGTGTAAGACCTTTCTCCCCCGTACGATCCGCGCAGCGTAGCCCCTCCCCCCACGCGCTTGCTCGAGCGGTAAAAATGTCCTCGATATATGCTGAAGACACCACCAGTCGGTCTATTCGGAAAAGCAGCTCGAAACCACCCCTACTTAGCCACGAGCTCCCGAAAAAAGGCCCAATCCCCCCACCCCCCCCCCCCCCCGACATCGCAGACTCCCCCACCACTAATTCCCCATACATGTCACAGCGACGCAACCGCGACCACCAGGCACCCCCACCACGCGCCGCTGCACGATACCCACTACACCACACTTGTGACGTCACCGGCCTCTCCCGTGACGTACATCACTACTAATGAACATTGAATACCGTGCTCGTCCTGGCGGTGTGTACCGATGTCTGCATCGATGAATAAGTGAATGCCCATTTCACTTACGCGATTTAGCGTCCCAAAACACTTGATCCAACAAGATAATTTTGACAGGCGCGGTCAAAATTTCAGGGCTTCTGCCAATGACCCATATCCGTATTGGCGTACAATGTTGTGATTGGGTGACATTAGTACCAATGAGCGTTCTCGTTCACAACCCTTCGAATAGCGTTCAATAACGAGCACGCTGGGATCGGTTTTCTTAAAATTATTTACACAGGTCCAGATCCTGTCCCATGAACTGAATAAGAAAGATACCATTTTGGTTCCTGTTTCTACCGCTGGTTCTGGTATGTACCAATTTAACCCCTTGCAGCTTAGTGTAACACTGGCGTTACACCTGATTCAATTCAGATTTCGACGATTCAAAAGTGTTTTTCAATTAAATATGGAGGCTGTAAATGCGTGTCAAGGTTCCTAGGACTTCAATAACTTCTAAAATATACCTATTGAATTTTTATTTTTCACGTAGCGGGTTTCATCAATTACGAAGGTGCAAAAAAAACGTGCACGTAAAGTTTTATAACGTCGATGGAACGAAAAAAACTAACGTCGATGGAATACGTTTACTATTAACCCTTTGAAGCATACATTTTTATGTGTGCTTCAACGGGTTAATAGTAAACATGTTCCATCGACGTTAGTTTGTTTTGTGACACCCGTTGACAATGTTTCTGCGACGAAACAAAGAGTTTCGTTTTTTAGAACCTTCTATCGCTGCAGCGTAAACAGGATTATGAATGGCCCCAGAAAATAAAACCTGTATCACTGAATCGAATGGACAGGTAGAATTGATAAAATAGTTTTTTCCGTTAATTTTAACTGGCTGTAGCATTAACGACCCATTTTGTAATATATACGATTTTTTGATTTCGTGTCCGCGTTCTTATTGTCAATTTGACCATTAATATATGCAATCTCCAGTTAGCTTTGGAAATATTTACTTTCCTTTTCATTTGCCTTATTTTCCGGTTTCGTTGATGGAATATCGTCAATAAGTGATGGATCGGGATTTTGGCTGTATCAATGATCAAATTTATTTGATTCCATCGTGTCGTTCATCTCTGAATTATTTTTGGAGCAGCGTGCCTCGCTTGTATGCTGTTCATCATCCGATGTGCCGTCTTTACTATTTTAAGTTTCGCGCGGCGAGACGGTGGCGTATCCAGATGGCGGGGCTGTATGGCTGCCACGTGGCGACATGTCGGTCGCTGGCGAGCAGGCAAAAGGAGCCATGTGGTCGAGGGGCGATCGACCACGGGAGGAACGAGTCTGTTCGGACGACGTGATAAACGAGAGAGCACGTGCCGAGAGTGTAGAATAACGCGAGCAAAAAAGCGTCGCGGTGAGCAAACCGGCAGTCAGGGCCGGGGGAGTAAAAAAAACGCTAACGAATCGAGCGTACCTCTGCGTGAGGAAGAGCGTACATTTAATTAGTCGTAACATAGTATATAATTATCTATTCAATAAATTCATTGTTGTTATCGGAAAAGAGACAATCGGAGTGTAGCCGGTTCGGTTCTGATCCTGATTTCCCTTCAAAAGTTCAAGTGACGCGATTCGGGCGGCTAGAACGGGCGAAACAAGGACTTAAAAGTAGGGGATATTGGATTAACTTCCGAATCGCTGTTACCTCCGATTCGGCTGAAATTGGGTAGAGACCTTCTTTTTAACGATATGAGGTAGTGTGTAAAAGGAGTTTTGGCGCATCGCAATAGTTTTTTTTAATCGAATTTTGAAAATTGCAAAATTAACACGTGCGTGTATATCTACTAGTACCCACTCCTATCCCAACTCGAATAACATGTTAAGGAGGTGGAGGAGGGGGGGGGGGGAGGAGGATATCCGGAAAAGGTCTCCCGAATAAGAGAAACCGCGGTGCCCCCCCCCCCCCCCCGCCCCATGGAACACCCCCATGAACACACACACATACACGCGCACACACACACGCGCATGTAGTTTGGAGTAAAAAAATACCGCGGAACTGATGAACCGTGGGGTCCACACATACACACACATACATATACATTCACACTGAAACAGCCCTTATTAGGGCTAGGAATGCCAAGCAGACAACCTCCACGTGGTACATTCTGGGTAATTCAAATGGTCTGTGAACCGCAATATTATTTTAATTCATAAAAAATGTAGTTTTGTCTGCAGTGGGGGGGTTCCACCCCCCCGCCCCGGGGGGGGCTTCGCCCCCGCCACCCCGCCGGGGGGAAACCCCCCGGACCGCCTCGTGGTCCAGTAGCCGCTCGCACCAGTTGCCACCACCAAACCCGATCAATGTTTTCTGGTGCGATCACGGGGTGGGGGGAGGGGGGATATTATATCATACACTCCATTATTCGACATCTGCCCGTGACTACAACTCCTTTTTCCGGCTCGAGTAGTCAAACATGTTGGTTGAGTGGGGCTATGAGTGCGTGCAATTTTGCAATTTTCTAAAAACGATAAAAAAAACTATTGCGATGCGCCAAAAATCATTTTACATACTACCTTTTATCGTCAAAAAGAAGGTCTCTACCAAATTTCAGCCAAATCGGAGGTAACAGCTATTCGGAAGTTCAGCCGGGATATTTAACATCAGAAGTGGGATTATTCACGTGCCTAAATAAAAAGAAAAACTGGAGTGGAGGGTAAGGTAAAACCCATGGTCGATGAGGAAGTGTTCGAAAAGTTTGCGCAACAAATTGTGCAGGTCATGCGGCTCAATCACTCCGGAGCGAGAAGGCGAGGTAGGGGTTACGCGGCAAGCTCCGAAAATCGGAGCACGCTGCAAGATGGCGGCCGAGCAACGCCGGTTGACCGCGTGGGTATGGCGGAACGGGACGGGAGTGAGGAGGCCCAAGTGCCGGACGCGCCAGCGCCGGGTCCGCAGACAATCGAGATAGCGGGAGCGACACACGATACTTCACGGAGCAGCAGCGGGCCGTCGGAAGCGAGGGAGATGCCGAGGGAGCAGTCCTCTGATCCGACTGCTCGAGAGAGTGTTGTCCGACAACCTCGGCCAGCGACACACAGACGTCGCCCCGCAGCCGGCAAGTATACGACCATCGTATCATGTCATCCCGAACCTCTCCGAGGATATAGAGCGCTTCCCAGGCGAAGCCGACAGCATTCGCGCGAGGGAGTGGTTAGAGAACCTCGAGATCTTGAGTCACATTCACCAATGGCCAGAGGACTACCTTCTCGCGGCGGCACGTATGCACCTCGTGGATGGCGCAAAGGATTGGTTCCGCTTACGTGCCGCCGAGATACAAACTTGGGACGAGTTTCGTGAGGCGTTCACCGCTACCTTTATCCGCGAAGACACAACTACATGGTGAGCTCGGATGAAAGTGAGATGTCAAGAAAAAGGTGAGTCCTTGACACGATGTTTCCACGTGAAGGCTAGGTTGTGCGCACCGCTCAGTTCAACGTTTCGGGAAAAGCGAGCAGAAATACTAGCTGGCTTATGGTCGCGTGAAGTATTTAATTCAGTGATGCCTTCGGCAAAATACACCTTGGACGCACTACTCCATGATCTGGTGCATTTTGAAAGGACATTAAATGAACAAAGGCGGGAATTCGATGGTCGACACGCGCGTGAAATGTTGTGGGTGGGAAATCAACTCAAGGACGCTAATCGTGGACGACATAGCAAGGTGCCGCAGGATGTCCCAGTCAATTCGGCGACAGTTGACCAGTTGAGTGCGGACCGACTTTGTTATAACCGTCGTTAGACGGGCCACCTTCCTCGGGACTGTCCGGAGGAGCGCCGCGTGCCGACGTGCTATAAATTGAGCGCCATTGACAATTGGGGAACCACTGGACTATACCGCAGTGCGTTATTTGAAAAAGGCACGAATTAATGCTCGTGAAGTGCCGGTGTTCATAGACACGGGGAGTGCTGCGTATACAATTGGAGCGTCGCGAGTGTTAATCGAACACTTTGAAATGGTGACAGCCGAAACAGTACTCAAGCCCTTCGGTCCGCCGGAATACACAGTCAAGAGCATCGGTACTGTGCGGGCGGATATCGAAATCGATGGGGTTGAGGTTAAGGGGGTGACCTTGCGGGTGGTCCCAGACGACGTGCAAGTAATGGAAGTGCTGGTTGGGCGCAGCTACACGGAGGAACCAGGGGTTGCCTTTAGGAAATACGGTGAATCTTTGACATATTACAGGAATGAATTGTTCGCTGCAGACTGTGCCACGCCGTCAACGTCAGTGTCAACAACAGAGGAGATCCTGATTCCGGCGAACTCGATCTCGCTGGTCGATGAGGTAGGTGCGGGCATGCGACTTACCGGGCCCCTGACGACTCAGGGCACGATGAACGGCGCGTTCACGCAGGGGTGCGTGACTGCGCGTCGAGAAATCTCCAATATCCAGATCATCGAGCGGCAGACTGCTTGGACAACGATGCCGGAAGAAAAAGTCGACGTTGGACCGGAGCAACCGGACGCGGTGCGGCTCGAGCTAATCAACCCACTGCAAGAGTTTCGTGACTGCGTAGCCATCGATGCGAGTGAGTTAGGCTGTGCCCGAGAAGTCACGATGGACGTTAAGGTAACCAAAGATGTGCCTCCCATTGACTGTAAACCATACCGTGCAACCGAGAATGAACGCACGGAGAATCGCGACATTATTCAGAACATGGCGCATGTAGACGCGGTCAGTCGGGCGGCGATTGAGCCCCTGGAGCCAGACGAGGTGGAGCGACTCAACGCGACGTTAGTATCGGCGATCCAAGCGAACTTGGAGCAGGACGACGGAAGCACCTGGGGCAAATATCTGCGTCGAATCCAAGGGGATGTCAACGAGATGAGGAATGCGAGCCCCTCCAAGAGTCCATTCGAACTGGTGTTCGGATATGTGCCACGTCGGGATGAAGGCGAGCCGCGCATACTAACCGTAGACGAAGGAGAGGGCTACGCGCATCCAACGGAACTCCAGGCCGAAGCGCGAAAGAGAATTGCGGAAGCACAAAACCGGGCCAAGCGCCGGTAACATCGTGAATGTGAGAACGGTACCACCGGCGACTGGGGAGTCGACGAAATTGTGGTCGAAGTACAGGGGACCTCTGGTAATCGTTAAAAAGCTGCCAGGAAATACGTACCATGTAACCGATCTGAACGAGGCTGCGGGCGGACGACGCGGCGCCTCAACGGCACATGCAAGCCAGCTGAAGGCATGGACACCGGCCCCCGACGATTCCACTAGCGAGGGAAGCAACGAGTCGGAAGGAGAGACCGACAACGCGGAGGGGAAAACGCCGGATGCAGCGAGCCCCAACGAGACGCCGGGTTAGTCCGCTTACGGGGTGCGGCGCTCTGGGAGATCGAGGTGCGGACTCGGTCGGTTGGAGGACTACGTCATGTGAATGCGTGTGAGTGTCGCGGAATGTGTGTGTGTTCGAATTGTATTAAGATCTAGTCGTGTTCCAAGGAACTATATGTGATCTATTTATATATATATTGTAGTCATATTTGTACCAGACACTGTGATAAAAAAAAGGAAAATAAAAGCGAAGAGTGGGTGGAGTCTGAGAAGCTCGGGACGAGCTGAGAACTAGGATGGCCGAGTTGTTTAACATGGCCACAGCTGTCTTGACTATTTTAAATTTCGCGCGGCGAGACGGTGGCGTATCCAGGTGGCGGGGCGGTACGGCTGCCACGTGGCGACATGTAGGTCACTGGTGAGCCGGCAAAAGGAGCCATGTGGTTGAGCGGCGATCGACCACGGGAGGGACGAGTCTTTTCCGATGACGTGCTAAACGAGAGAGCACGTGCCAAGGGCGTAGAATAACGCGAGCGCAAAAGCGTTGCGGTGAGCGAACCTCTGCGTGAGGAAGAGCGTACGTTCAATTAGCCGTAACATAGTATATACTTATCTATCCAATAAATTCATTGTTGTTATCGGAAAAGAGACAATCAGAGTTCTGGTTTGAGACAATCGGTTTGGTTCTGATCCTGATTCCCCTTCTCCGTAGCCAAAGTTCAAGCGACGCGATTCGGGCCGCGAGAACGGGCGAAACAAAGACTTAAAAGTAGGGGATATTTAACAATTGTAACGTCATGTTGTTGAAAGCTAGGCACATGGCTACGGAAAGTGCTTTTAAATAATCCGAAATAGCTCTGTGCGACCTTGTAGCACCTCATCTTATCCACGTTCTTATCCAGTACTCGATGAATTTGATTTCATGTTTTTGCGACAACATTTGATAAACCGGAATGGACTCCCTGTCGCATCAATTACGATGGTGCTGTTTTCTTTGTTCTGCTTAAAATCCTAATTATAAGCGTGTATTTGCGAAGGAGTACTGTAAAAAACATTAAATGGTTTCGAGCTAATTGATCTGATAACTCCCACGAAATTCGGTTGTAATGGCAACTTTTCGATTCCACGAATCAGATCTCTTCGATCCAACAGATCCACTCCAAGTTCGCGATCGATGAATTCTTTTTTGGCTTGGCGCCGGACTAATTCGTTGGGAAGTGACATTGGTTCAGCATCGCCTAGGATCATTTCTTCTCGAGCCTTGCGTTTTCGAAACGTTGACAAGCCTTCAGACACTAATTCTTTTTCAATTTCCTGTGGGCGTTTTCCATTTAAAGGTCTTTTCACGGGTTCGTGGTCCCCATTGCGCGTGTCTTCCGTGTATAATTTGATCTCAACGCTTTCTCCAATACGCGGTTGTTTTTCAATAATGCCTTCAAAGGGATTCTGGCACTCTTACCCTTTGCAGCGACCTTGGATAATGATGACATTCTCCGCTGACGATGGGTCATGCGAAACCGTGGCATGTTTAAATACAAATGCACATAGGAGCTTTGTCTGCTGTGCGACAGCGATAGCAATTACATTTATCCAAACTTTTTTTAGACCGCTTCCAGGAGAGGAACCTATTGGCAAGGACGGAATGCGAAGATGATAATAAAACTTGCTTTGCATGTATACCGATTCCACTTGTCGATTGGTAGTAGTATCGATTTAAAATCGTTTGATCAACATTTCTACCTGGAAATGGTATTAAAATTTGTTTGTAATTATTCTACAAAAATCTAAGAATAATCAGTCACACCTTAGCCACACCTTGGGCATCTTATATTCGCTCATTAACAAATAATTCTAACTATAAAGATAACCGCTTAAAAAACTTATACAAGTAAAAAAATCGCCAAGTAGTAAAAAATGCCCTCGAAAAAATTATCGGTCGTTTCACTATGTGCAAAATTCCAATTAACCTCCAAATACTTGTGTTAATTTTCAAACAATATTTTTATTTACATTATTACTTTTTTAATTCAAACGTAGAAAAGAAGTGAAATAACTTTTTATGCAAAAGCCAATCAAATTTACTAAAAACGTACACAAAATTGTCAAACCCTATAAATACTATTTTGCTCAGCATTTTATTTTAAAAAATCACATTACTATTATAACAAAAAGTTCGAATCACGATTATATAAAAGTACAAAGTATGTATTACACAAGTACTGTATGTATGTGTCACTGGAAATGCTGTGCAACGACTTGGCGTGCATGGTTAAGAAAAAAACTCGGCGAAGGATGAGGTTTTCATAACAACTTGACTATCAAGTTAAGAAAGACATAAATTGGTGCAATCTATCACGTAACTGCAAACCAAGTTTCCGATTTCGCATAGTACATATAAAAAAATCCCCGATGTACCTCTAGACCACACGACTCTTGAAATCTCACTTTATTTACACAGTTTGAAAAGTTACGTGGAGGTATTCACATTCTACTCTATTACAGAACTACCATATATCTCATGAAATCTACTGCGTCGCATAAATCATCGTTCAATAGACATAGTTTTGGCGGGCTGAACATCTCATTTCTAATAATTCTATATATCTGATGCAGTAACTGATGCGATGTTACAATTTGAAATAATCTGAGTAAATAAATCATTGCAAAAGTTACTTATGGGAGTGGTAGGAACGTTTCGCCAAAAAAATCGTGTATTTTCCCAAGCGTTTTTTCTTAAGCATGCACGCCAATTCGTTGCACAGCATTTCCAGTGATATACATACAGTACTTGTGTGATGCATACGTTGTACTTTTATTAATCGAGATTCGAACATTTTATGATAATAGTAATATGGTTTTTTGTTTAAATGTTGGGAAAAATAGTATTTCTAGCGTTTGACAATTTTGTGTACGTTTCTAGTAAATTTGCTTGGCTTTTGCATAAAAAGTTATTCCACTTCTTTTGTACGTTTGAATTGCAAAAGGAATAATGTGAATAAAAGTATTGTATGAAAAAAATCACAAGCATTTCGAGGTTAATTAGAATATTGCAGATAGTGAAACGACCGATAATTTTTTCGAGGGCATTATTTATTACTTGTCGTTTTTTACTTGTTCACGTTTTTTAAGGTATACTATACTATAAAATAACATCAAATTGCATCTAATAATAAATTGAGTGGAAATTTATCACCCGTGATTTTAAATCCTGTCATTGTGAATATCACGTATAATAATCATATATCGGCATGATTTAATGTTTTTTTATTAGTTGAATCAAAATTATCACGATACCGTATAAAAATAATGATTTTTTTTCAAGTATTCTTAAAAATCCCAAATTACTTTTTTTTCAGTTATTTTGATATTGAGTCGATACTACTCTAGAGTTTTTACAAACTTCACACAACAATATTTTAATGATTTAGGAGTATAGTTTTTGACTTATTATTTGGATGTTTCAGAGTAATTCTTTAATCGAAAATAATTATAATAAATTACCAGCACAATTTTTTTTTACTTTTTCTTTTACATCAAAATTATTTTGAGATTGCCAAGATCGTTTTTTTTTACTACAAATTATCTTGATAATGTGAATTTTTTTTTCTTCAACCTGAAATTATTTAAAACATTAAAAGGCTGTAAGATGGGTCCTATGGTGACTAATTCTAACCAGCCTCTGATCTTAGGCAATTTTTTAAATATTTATTTCGCGTTGGGAATGTGGAAAAGCTTTTTCTTTAGTTAAAACACAATTCCCAAATTCATTCGATAATTTTTACTTATTGACTTACACAAATTTTAGGCAATATTTTGGAATTTATAAAAATAATGCATAATCACAAAAAGAATTATTCTGGAAAGTTACCCAAAAAAATAATCGTTAGTGAGAAAACAATTATTTTGAAACATCCAAATAATAATAGAAAAAATATCCTGGCAAAATATTAACACAATCTTTAATGGTTTAAAATATTACTCTCAACCCTTACCTACGGAAAGAAAAAAAAAATAGCATGATGCGGAATCGTACACAGGATCTTTGAGTTTTGCACTCCAAACTGACTCCGGATGACATCGTACTTACTACTTCAACGTGTGAATGCGCAGAAAAGCTGCGAGGCTCTTTTTTCTTGAAGAATTTTCTTTCATTTCTGGACTTTTGAAAAAGATTTACGAATGTGCGATCAATCGATGAATGATTGTGGACCATTATTTTCTGAGAGATTGTAATGATTATCCGTAAAATATCAAATATTACCACTATTCATTTTTGCTTACAATTCTGGAAAAATAATAGATCCGCAATTATTGTTCGTTTCGTAGGTAATGTGGGAGAACAATTTTCTTATCAATTGGACAAAAACTATAAATGATACTGCAGTGCAGGGATGAGTACACTCCCCATTAAATAATAGCAGCTACGACGCAGTCTGGAAGAAGTCCAATTGAAGCGGGAAAAAAAAGAAATAAAATTGATGATAAATTTCCAATATTTTTCCGGTCGTTTTTCAGTGCTATAGGAACAATGTCTCTCAACGATTATACTCACCTGTGCAATAATTAGAACGGTGGAACTTGTTCACACCGTTGGTGGTATTTAACTTGATAATTGACTAACAATAAGTTTGGTCTCACTGACCATGAAATCATATCGAGCGAGTCAATGGAAAATCATTCATTGACACATCATCATTTTTCTAGCCGCGTTCCAAGTAAAGGTCGATCAGTGCAAATAATTCACCACGATTTTTTTTATGATGTTGTTGTATTTCGTTTATTCCGTTACTCTATAAAAATCCATATACCTTTTGAGTTAATCTTCGTAATGACTGCTTAATAAAATAAAATAAAAAATTATTTCATATTTTAGAGAGTAAAATCGAGCGCACATAGAGGCGGCGTGTTTTTGTTTAAGAATAAAAGAAGTTTGTTGATCAATTGCTAGAGAGACAAAATAAGAGAGAGTCAAAAGATTACTCTCGTAAGAGCAAGTCGTCCTATGAACCACAATAAAGAATTTCTCGACCTTTTCATAAAAGGCCGTTATTTGGTCATTTTCCCCTCGATTCCTTTCCTACTTAAAACGATATAATAAAATTATCCTACAAAGGCCATAGCCGGCTAAGTAGGGGTGAGCGGCCCCCTCGCGCATTCGTTCCAAATTTTGGCCAAAAGTTGCGTCTGATGGGTTACAAACGCACGCCAAATTTCAACCATGTAGCTGCACTAGTAACAAAGATAAAAATACAACTAGTATTTTTGGAGAAGATTTTTGTTCTCAGGATCTACCGAACCGATTTTCATGAAAAAAATATATGTTGTAAATATATTCAAGGCGATCCACAGAAAAAATCAAGAACCCAATCTCACGAACGGAACTAAACGAAAAAAATTATTTTAGTTTTCGTGATTTTTTTTCGGTCACTCGCTCACGAGATACAATTACCAGTTTTTTTTTAATTAGACAATCGGACCTATTTCTACAACATATAATTTTTTCAAGTCGATCGAAGAGGTGGAGCATAGTTAAAAAAAATTAAAATACAATTTTTTGCACATTTTATCTAAATTTTATTAAGATTTCTTACAATATAATTATACTTTCAATCAATTTTCGGTGCTGTTTCATTTGCGATGGAACTTATGCACGTCACCAGAAGAGTTCCAATAACGAGTACCAACGGAAATCTTTCTCGGGTCAGAAAAAAGTTCCACTGTGCAAGCCTTTCACGATTAGCACAACTGATGGATATGTAGTCGATATGCTGGGACCTTACTTAGCGAATCAGAATGATGCGGAGATACTGAGAAGTGTGATAGATGAACCCAACGGCTTGTACACACTGTTGCAAGAAGGGGACACTTTCGTTCTGGACCGTGGCTTTCGTGATGTGAAATCTCACGTAGAATCGAAAGGTTTTCGAGTACTGATGCCAGCACTTAAAGGAAAGCGGTCTCAGTTATCAGTTCAAGAATCGAATGAGTCGCGCTTCGTGACAAAAATTCGTTGGCCAGTTCAATCCGTTCATGGTATAATCAAACAGAAATAACAACTCCTTGATAAAAAATTAGATAATAAAATGCTTCCAAAAGTGGGTAGTTACTTTAGAATCGCATCATTTCTGCACAATAAGTTTGGATGCGTTTAATATCCGATGCAGAATGTGCAGATGAAGTCTTAGAGAAAATGAAAATTCAGAACAGTGTCGAAAATACGTTAGCGACTGAGGTCGAAGAGAAAGGATGGCTTCGTAAGAAAAGACCTTTTCAAAGTATTTCATCGGAGGATCTACTAGATTTTCTGGAAATGACTGTGAGAGAGCTGAAAATTCTGTTCACCGGGTCATACCAGTTCTCACAAGCCATATCATATCTGGCAGAAATGATTGACGAAGCTGGAAATGTAAATATACAATTCGTCAAAGATAAATCAAACGTTTTGAAGCTTCAAGTTCAGTCTCGCCACATATCCAGGAAGATTTATCGCTGCTTCATTGAATATACCCCTCACAGTATTGGCACAAAAGGAATCACAAGACATTATTGTGAATGCGCCAATGGGAGAAGGACGAGAAGAAGCTGCAATCATATATTACCTGGCACATGGAAGATATTTGTCCAATATTTTACGACCAGCTGCGATATTGAGTAAATTGTTCGCAAAAAAGAATACAACTGCCATCATCAATGATGATAGCGACGATGATTAAGGTCGTGGGATTGGGTTCTTGATTTTTTCTGTGAATCGCCTTGAATATATTTACAAGATATATTTTTTTCATGAAAATCGATCCAGTAGATCCTGAGAAAAAAATCTTCGCCAAAAATACTAGTTGTATTTTTATCTTTGTTACTAGTGCAGCTACATGGTTGAAATTTGGCGTGAGTTTGTAACCCATCAAACGCAACTTTTGGCCAAAATTTGGAACGAATGCGCGAGGGGGCTGCTCACCCCTACTTAGCCGGCTATGGCCTTTGGGAGCTCGTCCGGGATCGAGCGGCGATTTATGGGCAAAAAGCGGTGTATATGTGAAAGACGAAAAGACGAAAGAGTAAAGCTGTAAAGACGAAAGAAGAAAGACGTAAAGCTGAAAAAGTGGGATAAATAACGCGAGTGAAAAGAAAGACAACAAATGTGTCTTTTTTTAAAAGATGGACACGATGAAACGATTGTTGAAAAATTGGACTGTGAACGAACTCAAGGAGAAGTTACGTTCCTCAGAGTTACCTACAACGGGGAATAAAAACGAGCTGGTGTTACGACTTAGCCGAGTAGATAACTTGGACGAAATCTTGGCAAGTCGAGAAGAAAAAGAAGAGACAAATGCCGCTGGGGCTATCAGAGGCATTGATCCTCAGGAAGAAGGAGCAGTGAATCGACGCATAATTGAAGTTTATAGAAGAGGAAAAGAAGTAGCTGAGCGTAAGCTGGCTCTCCAAGACAAGCAGTCAGTAACGCAGACGCGATTCCACGACCTAATGCTTTCAAACTCGTCGTTACAAACCCTAGGAAGAGGGGCACTCTTCCTCAGCGGTAGCTGACCTTCTCATTCATTTCGAAGGAAACGCAGAATCCTTCGAAACATGGGAAAGGCAAGTGATATTTTTACAAGAATCATACAATTTAGATGACGCCATGACGAAGATCTTGATGGGAATTCGATTAAAGGGAAAAGCGCTCGAGTGGTTTCACTCGGCGCCACAATATATTCGACTGCCGATGAATGACCTGCTAACCAGCCTTCGAAGAATGTTTTTTCATCATACAGACAAAATTACGCTGAGACGACGTTTTCAGGAGCGGCAATGGAAAAAAAGACGAAACCTTTTGCGGGTACTGTAACGTCGCGAGAAAAAGCACTATCTATTTATTTTTCCTCTCCTATTTTATTCAACTCCGGCGAAAACGCGGGCTTACCCGATGCCACATGGAAATCGTGGAAAACTACGAAAACCAATACACACGATAACGGCATTCTCATTTTTCGACGGGTCCTTATATTTTCTTTAGAATTAGGCGTACCACAGCCGAAACGAAATATATCGATAAGAAGCGAGCGTCGCGCAAAATATCCCACGCGAGAGCACAGTCGGTCTTGACCATATCTACACGCAACCGTCAAACGCAGTTGATAATAAAATCTTTAGCCATAAGAACGTACAACACACGAAGACACACGAAAATATCCAAATCCTTACTCCACAAAAATATACATTCTCCAAAAGAAAATCCTTCATGCCGAAAAGTTGGCCCGGCAACAAAACTACGTTAGTATTTCCCATGCGCTCTCACACCTGGGTCAACAAAGCCTATCTTGAGGCAAGCGCGGCAACGCGACCAAGGCCCTTTTTCCTCCCTATATTTTTCCAACGCTCCAGATAACAAGACGCGGACGAGTTTCCGAGAATCGAGATGGAGATGACACACATCATAGTCTACACCCAATCATAGTCCCCAAAAATATTTCCCCTTCCAACTCGACCAATCATATGCACTAGTAAATTTCCTACATCCTTTCCACCAATCAAAAAATTAACGCATGACAAAAATGCACTTTTCGAGAAACTTCTTCTCCCACCATCCCAGCATCTAAAATATCCTACAAGCTAAGATAGAAAAATCGTGAAGTCAGTGTCCCATCATCACTCGCTGAGAAAACGTCTCCCTTAAGTCTCTATCGCGTACGAACAATTACAAAAACTGTCTCCATAAAGCGAACGCGAACTATAACTTCCAAATTACACTTTATAATAACGCGAACTACGAGAATTTTATTAAGTGTCTACGTTAAATGTGTACATCGTATTGTTTTGCGTAAATAGTAATTTAATTCCAACCTCGTCTCGCGATATATACCCGCGATATATACCCACGCATTAAATTTTGTGTCGACCCGAGCCATCATTGTTACCAAACGTGCGCAACCGAGGGGTCCGACCTACCTGCGGAGGCCCGAACCTGACGGCTATAAAAAGATTAGCGTATCCACGACCCATCGGCAAATGTAAGCGAAATATTTCACGTATATTTTTGTATTATTAATTTAATAGAATTAACCAAATTGGTTAATTATAATAAACCCCGAATTCTCAATCATTTGCGTAAATCAATTCATTTATCAATCGAGTCACTGCGTCATTCCCACATTTGCATGCACCTTTCCCTTTTACACCCTCATCCCGAGCTAGTGCGCTAGGCGTAGGCTAAAAAGAGGGAACCGCGATAGGTATATGCCCATGTCCCCTCAGGACGTGACAGTACGTTCACGAGAAGACGATGATGGCAAATCGTATCGCAATAGACGAAGAGGAATTGCTGGGCTACATCTTCGACGGTGTTTCGGACTCGAATTTGAAGAACCTGGCACAAACACGTGTGTTTCCGACGAAGGAAGCGCTCATGCTGGCGTTTGAAGGAATTTCACCGTAGAACCGAAACAACGCGACAACGAGAAATCAAGAGAGCTTCGATAAAAAATATGGCGGTAAACGCGGTCCGATGAAAGACGCGATTCGGCCGAAACAATTGTATCACGCGGAGTCGAAATTAAAAATCGCGATATCGTACGTCGATGTTTTAACTGTGGATCGGTAGAACATTTGAGCACGAATTGTCCCACGAAAAAGCGCGGTCGGAAATGTTTTAAATGCGATGGTTATGGACATATTGCGTCAAACGTGTACGGGAAATTCGAAAACAGCGCGCAATACTTGTCCCCTGGCTGAATCATCAACGGTAAAAAACATGAAGAGAATTTATATAAACAATCGAAGCGTGGACGCAGTAATAGACACCGCGAACGACCTGACCCTTATGCGAGACGATCAGTACGCAAAAATGGAGTTGCCAAAACTCGACCCCGAGCCAATATCTTTTCGATGTAATGGAAAAATATTGAACGAGACTGTCGGATTTTTTCACGCGAAGTTACGAGTAGACGATAACGATTATAGAACGCGTGTACATGTCGTTAAAAAAGAATTGCTTGACCAACAATTCTCGTTGGGTACGGATTTTCTCGACAGCATTAAGCTTGTGAGAACGCGAAACGCTTGCGCGATTAAGCCGCTGGATGATGCGAAAGATGAGAATGTAGACGGCGCGATCCCCGAAGTACTCCGTATCCAAGCGATTAACGTAAACGAATTCGAAACGACGGACATTGCAAATATTAGCGATCCCAAATGCCGCGAGGAGATCATGAATATGATAAACGCATACAAACCGGACAAAAGTCGTGAGATCGGAGTAAAAATGTCCATTATTGCAAACGACGACGAACCAGTTTATCAAAGAGAGCGGCGTCTCAGCGAGGCCGAAAAACGCGAAGTTAATACACAAGTAGACGAATGGCTGAGGGATGGAATAGTGGACTACAGACTGCTTAATAAAAATATTGTAAAGGATAGGTATCCCTTGCCTCTGATAGAAGACCAGCTAGATTTGCTACAAGACGCGAAAAAAATTTCGGCACTGGATTTGAAAAATGGATTTTTTCACGTCACGATCGAAGTGTCACGTCGAAAGTACACGGCATTCGTAATACCTGACGGACATTTCGACTTCTGCAAAGTACCGTTCGGTCTATGTAACTCGCTTGCCGTCTTTCAAAAGTTCGTGAACGCCGGTTTTAAAGACCTCGCCCGCGAGCGCGTTGTATTGACGTACATGCATGACCTTATTATACCCTCAAGCCATTACGAAAGCGGGTTAAAAAGATTAAAACGCGTTTTCGAAACTGCGAGTCAAGCCAGGTTGATTTTTAAATGGAAAAAGTGCCATTTCTTGCAAAAAAAAGTTGAGTTTTTGCGACACATTGTCAGTTACGCGCAAGTACGGCCGTCGGAGCATAAAACTGAAGCTGTCAAGAATTTTCCAAAGCCGAGTAACATCAAGCAGATCCAAGCTTTTTTCGGGTTAACAGGGCATTTCCGATAGTTTATCCCGAAATTTTCTATTATCGCGCGACCGTTAACGAATCTTTAAAAAAAAGCTCAATTTCAATTCGGCGAAGCCGAAGAAGACGCGTTTATAAGCCTAAAGATCGATCTGACCAGTGGCCCCGTTTTTAATTTATATCAAAACTGAATTACATACAGATGCCTCAAAACACGGGTACGGTGCGATTCTCGTACAGCGAGCTGCGAATGACGACGCGTGGCACCCGATTTACTATGCTAGTGGTAAAAAGACTCTGGCAGAGGAGAAGTACAGCAGCTATGAGCTCGAAGTATTAGCTATTGTAAAGTCGTTGAAAAAATGCAGTGTTTACTTAATCGGAATTGCGTTTCGAATTGTGACAGACTGTCGCGCATTCGCACTCACGATGAACAAGAAAGATTTATGCGTACGCGTAGCAAGGTGGGCACTGCTTTTAGAAAAATTCAATGTATGAAATTGAACATCGTCTAGGTAAAAATATGATGCACGTAGATGCTCTAAGCTGAAACCCACTACTGACGTGTTTGTTGATTCGAAGTTGTGAGGAGGGACTAATGACTCGCTTAAAGGAAGCCCAACGCGAACCTGAAACCATAAAAAAACATTAACGAAGTTGAACAAGGCAAACGACGAGGGTACGTTATTCGAGGCAGCGTCCTGTATAAAGAAGAAGAACATGATATCTGTTTGGTCGTCCCGAAAAGCCTCTGTTCTCAAATAATAGGACGAGCGCATGGAAAGGGCCATTTCTCGACAGCAAAAACGCAGGTAATCTTGGAGAAAGATTATTGGATCCCGAATTTGCGTGAGAGAATAATCAAGGTCGTACGGAATGGTGTCGACTGTATCATGGTAGAGAGAAAAGAGGGAAAACCGGAGGGATTCCTCAACCCTATCACGAAGGACGCGATTCCACTCGACACATTCCACGTCGATCACTTGAGTCCTGTCGTGTCGACACAAAAAAAAATATAGACATATTTTTGTTGGAATCGATAGTTTCACGAAGTTCAGCTGGCTGTATTCGACGAAATCAACGGGTGCAGCGGAGGTCATCGATAGATTGAAAAAACAATCGGAAATATATGGAAGCGCTCGGCGAATAATTTCAGACCGCGGTACAGCTTTCACTGCGAAAGAATTTAAAGACTACTGTCACGAAGAAAAAATCGAGCACATATTGACAACGACAGGGTTCCCGCGAGCCAACGGTCAAGTGGAACGATTCAATCGTATTGTAATTCCACTTATCACCAAATTGACGGCGCCAAAACCAGCAGAGTGGCATAAATATTTGCATATCACTCAGCAATGTCTTAACATGACGTATCATTGTAGTATTGGCGCTACGCCGTTTCGTGTATCGTTCCGGACTCATCCACGTGTATACGAAGACCCATCGCTGAAAGAATTAGTAGACAAGAAGCTGAAAACGACGTTCGAAAATGACCGAAACGAGATCCGAGAGCGAGCTAAAGAACGGATAGAGGAGATACAGGAAGAAAATCGTAGAGGTTATGATCGTAAACGGAAAGCAGCGCAACGATATAAAGAAGGAGATCTAGTTGCAATCCAGCGGATGCAACGCGGCCCTAGCCTAAAATTTGCTGCAAAGTTTCTCGGACGGTACCAGATAACAAAAGTTTTGAGAAACAATCGGTACTTAGTAAGAAAAGTAGGCGATCATGAGGGTCCAATGCAGACATCCACCGCTGTCGATCATATTAAATATTGGGAAAAATATGATGATTCGGAGGAAGACAACGAAAATGGTGACTCGGAAATTACTCATTCGGGGGCGAATGATGAAGAGCAGGACGGCCGAGTGTAGCGAGGAAAATCGAGCGCACATAGAGGCGGCGTGTTTTTGTTTAAGACTAAAAGAAGTTTGTTGATCAATTGCTAGAGAGACAAAATCAGAGAGAGTCAAAAGATTACTCTCGTAAGAGCAAGACGTCCTATGAACCACAATAAAGAATGTCTCGATCTTTTCATAAAAGGCCGTTATTTGTTCATTTTCCCCTCGATTCCTTTTCTACGTAAAACGATATAATAGAATTATCCTACAATATTCTAGAGCCTAACAATCGGTGCCAAGTTTCGGAGATCAAAAATGTCTTATTTCACAGAACACTTATTGCCCACTATAAGGGCCGTTGATCAATTAATGGATTATCTAATATCAAACTATACTGAAAAGTGTAAAATAAATTTCGTTTCATTATTCTAAAAAGCTAATAATATTCCGTCATCAAAAAAATGTCATCAACATATGTTGAAAATTTCAAGGATGAGTCCTAAAGTATTCAAATGTTCGTAAACAAAATGAGTGCTTTTAATTTTCATCATGCGGCAATAACATTTTTCGTTTCATCGAACGAAAATTTGTTATTACTTTTTTTTTCATTTTTAACAAAATTGACCATTAAAAATAATAAATAAGATAACTCATGAAACTCTCCACAAAATATGCAGAAAATCAGAATTTTTAGGGTTTTTTCTTTACAAATATTCGAAATTGTCGAAATAATGCAAATTGTTTGTCTGTGTGGTAGTATTGGCGACGAGTTTTCGTTTTGTAATGTTAATGGAATAAAATTTAGCTCTCTTTCATTTTGTAAGTCTCTCTCATTACCATACCTTATACGAGAAGTTGCTTGAAAGCTCGCGCGTTGCCTCAAGACCAGGGGGCTGGCATCTTTCAGATTTTGTGCTGCGTAAAATATTCTCTGTTTGTAGTGCCCTACTCTGCCAATCGCAGCGCTAGTTGTTCTCGAACAATCCTGACGCGTGCAGGGGCTATGTACTAGCCCCTGCGCGCACATACGCACACATATAATTCGAAGAATTTCCCATAGTCTTCGAATGCGAGGATCGCCCAGTACGGTGAAAAATACACCTTTTCAGGATTACGCGGGTACCCTGAGGTTCAACGTGCACAACACATGGCATTAGCGCACGAGTATAAGTAATTTCGGTAATTTCATCAATTCCGCACCCCGGCTTAACCCATTAACGCCCAAGAATCGCGATTTTTTCCTTCATTTTCAAGCCAGATTTTTATTATATAAAAAAAATCATAAAAAATGAAGAGATACGTTCCCTAGTATTTTCGAGTGTGCTCTTTCAGAATCTGGGGTCAAAATCGGGTTTTGTCCATTAGGAAAAAAAATATGACGGCTTTTAAACAAAAAAAACAGGAAAAATCGATGGCACTTTTTTTTCAAATTTTTTTTTCACCTCGAAGCCGTTGAAAAGTCCGGTTTTTTTTCAACCATGGGTGCATAGAATAGTGACGATTAAACAATCAATTTTTTTTAATTCGTCGTTGTCAACATTTTCACCCCCAAAATGGTGCTTTTCACCCCCTGAGTGACACGAAAAATTTCACGCCGGTGTCCCAAATGAAAAGTAGTTGGATTTGGACGAAAATTAGTACTCGGAGGTTTTCGAGGTGGCTGATTATGATACTGTTCTCAAAATTCCGAAATTCAAAATGGCCGATCCAATATGGCGGACAAAAATGCAAAAGTTCATTTGAATTGGATAAAACGTGGCACTCGGGGGTTTTCGAGGTCGCTGATTATGATTCTGCTCTCAAAATTCCGAAATTAAAAATGGCGGATCCAATATGGCGGACACAAATGCAAAAGTTCATTCGAATTGGATAAAACGTGGCAATCGGGGGTTTTCGAGGTCGCTGATTATGATTCTGCTCTCAAAATTTCGAAATTAAAAATGGCGGATCCAATATGGCGGACACAAATGCAAAAGTTCATTGGAATTGGATAAAACGTGGCACTCGGGGGTTTTCGAGGTCGCTGATTATGATTCTGCTCTCAAAATTCCGAAATTAAAAATGGCGGATCCAATATGGCGGACACAAATGCAAAAGTTCATTCGAATTGGATAAAACGTGGCAATCGGGGGTTTGCGAGGTCGCTGATTATGATTCTGCTCTCAAAATTCCGAAATTAAAAATGGCGGATCCAATATGGCGGACACAAATGCAAAAGTTCATTTGAATTGGATAAAACGTGGCACTCGGGGGTTTTCGAGGTCGCTGATTATGATTGTGCTCTCAAAATTCCGAAATTAAAAATGGCGGATCCAATATGGCGGACAAAAATACAAAAGTTCATTGGAATTGAATAAAACGTGGCACTCGGGGGTTTTCGAGGTCGCTGATTATGATTCTGCTCTCAAAATTCCGAAATTAACAATGGTGGATCCAATATGGCGGACACAAATGCAAAAGTTCATTTGAATTGGATAAAACGTGGCACTCGGGGGTTTTCGAGGTCGCTGATTATGATTCTGCTCTCAAAATTCCGAAATTCAAAATGGCGGAACCAATATGGCGGACACAAATACAAAAGTTCATTTGAATCGGATGGAATGTGGCACGCGAGGGTTTTCGAGGTCGCTGATTATAAATCTGTCTTTAGAATTCATAAATTCACATTTTTCGATAAAATATAAAAGAAAAAGAGTTTATTTTTTATCAATTTCTCATAATTACTCATATGTCTGTATGAGTAATTAAGAGATTATCTACTCTTAGCATGACCCAGAGAAAACGACGTGGACGTGGTAGAATTCCTTTCTCCTTTGGGGTGCTTTATTTGAGTGAGTCCCCTTGCCTCTCACCTTTTGGGGTGCTTTATTTACGTGAGTCCCCTTGCCTCTCACCTTTTGGGGTGCTTTATTTGAGTGAGTCCCCTTGCCTCTTACTTTTTGGGGTGCTTTATTTGAGTGAGTCCCCTTGCCTGTCACCTTTTGGGGTGCTTTATTTACGTGAGTCCCCTTGCCTCTCACCTTTTGGGGTGCTTTATTTGAGTGAGTCCCCTTGCCTCTCACTTTTTGGGGTGCTTTATTTGAGTGAGTCTCCTTGCCTCTTACCTTTTGGGGTGCTTTATTTGAGTGAGTCCCCTTGCCTCTCACTTTTTGGGGTGCTTTATTTGAGTGAGTCCCCTTGCCTCTCACCTTTTGGGGTGCTTTATTTGAGTGAGTCCCCTTGCCTCTCACTTTTTGGGGTGCTTTATTTGAGTGAGTCCCCTTGCCTCTCACTGAAACCGACTATGTGATTGGTTTTCTTTCACACACGCTCTGCAGAAGTATCCATTACACTGTTTACAATAAATACAAGTTCTTATTGGACAGTTAGAACAGCGAGCTTGTTTGCGTTGGCGGGAAATATTGTGTGCTTTATTCCGTTCTCGCTTACTCTCTTGTAAGTAATATTTGGCAATCGAAATTGCGAACTCCTTTGATCCGATTTTGTTTTTTCGATCTCCAGTTGCATTGAATATCACAACAGAGTTTACTATGGCGGCCTGTATCAGTCTAATAAAAACGACCCATGTCCATTTCTCTGAACGGAAACTCGGCAGCAGGTTATTGCAATGTCCATCGTGGACATCTACTCCACCCATGAATTGATTATAAACGTGAAAGGCATGTGGAAAAGGAATCTCAATTTTCGATTGTGCAATTGAACTATACCTCTTTAACGTTAATAGCGGAGTCACCCCGGTAGCAGTAGAAGCAATCGACACTGGTTTTGAATCTACAATAGTTATTTAGTTGATCCCACTATTTTGGTCATGCTGTACAACATACGTGCCTCGTGGCGATTTCTTGTCTACTACGTTCTTTTCTTTTACTCGATTTTCTCTAATAGTTCCTGTACATCGTAGGCCTAACTTTTTCAAGTGCACTATGAGATCAAAGCTTGTAAAAAAATTATCGAAGTAAAGATGGAACTGGGATATCTTTTTTGGAGCTATAGTGTCGAAAAAAGGTTCCAGTAATTCCATAACTACACGAGAACCAAGTGCACATTTCGCCAATTTGTCTTCAGTGTGTGAGTTTTTTCCACAATACAGATTGAGATTTAGCAGATAGCCATCGGCAGTGCAAAGACCCCAAAATTTAAGACCAAATCGTATAGGTTTTCCCCGGCTGAACTGTTTCAGTGGTGTCCTTGCATACGATTTAGCCATCATTTCATCAACAGATAAAGCAGTCTTCCATAATCCAAACTGTCGAATATTTTTTTGAAATAATTTTAGCAATTCGCGAACGCGCCATGTCCGATCATTAGGATCGTTGTCTTGAGATGTCGAAAACTTTAATTTTGATTTTATTTTCTCAAATTTGTTGCGTGGCATTGCAGAAAAAACCACCGCACAAGATAAAAAACATAAAAAAATCTCTTTGAGATTTTCTTTTGTTGAATGAACTTAGAATAACAATTCCAATGAAGGTATTCAAATCATTCAACTGTAATTCATAGTCGTTCTCTTTACAAGCTTGAATGATGAATTTTTTCATTTCTATACAGAAAATTTTTTCAAATAATTCCACAGGCTCACTTTTTTTAATCTCTTTTTTCACGCCCTCAGACAGCAATAGTTCATCATCACAGCCATTAGGGTGGGTCTTTTCACCAATCATCCACTTATATTTGTGATCTCCTTCTAATTTACATTGATTTTCAGTGTAATTTTCGACTGCTTGTTTGTAAGTTATATTCGGAAGTTCATCGTTTGATTCAAAATCAGAATCGGAATCATTGGAAGTACCGGAATCATCTGGATTCGGAATCTGAACGATCTCGTCACCACTATCGTCGGAATTATTTTTTTCATATTCTGTGCAAGAAGGAACAGATTGTCTTGGTCGTTTCCGAGCCATAATGGTACAAAAAAAATGTTACTTCGATTGTACTTATGGAAAATGTTTTAACAAAATATTTATTAAAATTGCGTTGGAATATTGTCAATAACTTTACACAGCCTATATAATCATGAATTTTTGAAAAAGTGAGTTCACCCAGGAGCAGCGTGACACTATACAGAAAGACTAGGTAAAATATGGAAAAATCGAAAATTTCTCAACCTCTGCAGTTTTTATTTTTGATGGGTCACATAAAAAATAGAATACATCATCATGTAACATGAATGAATCAAATGATTATTATTTATATATGGTCGATCCAGTATAGCAGACGAAAATGCGAAAGTGTTTTTTAAACAAAAAAGTAGACCCTAGATGTTGTGCGTGAATTCATAATGTAAAAATATATAAATAAACCCCGATTTATTTCATACCCGAGTAAAAATGAATATATATAAACATATATAATTGTATATTAATTGATCATATACAATTGTATACAAAAATTGGCCCGATAGAATTTTATATATTTGCATATAAACGTATACAATTGTGTATACTATTATACTATCGTACATAACTGTATATTAGTACAGTAGGACCTCGATTATCCGAACGATGACTTAGTTTATCCGAACGCTCAATTATCCGAACGTTGGCGCGAAAGATACATTGTTGCTCGCTGCCACCGCCGTGAGCAACAATGAGCAACCCAACGCAACTTTTCCTTCTCAAACGGCTGCGAGACTTAGCCGATCAAAAACGCGTTACAGCCGTTCGTCAATTACGAATGTACGATTTTATAAAAATAATATTTTAAAAAGGTTTTCGACGTTTTTCAGGTATTTAAATACCTGGTATTTTCAGGTATTTAAATACCCATAGGCTTTCGAATTTTGAGAGCAGAAATATAATAAGCGACCTAGAAAAACCCCGAGTGCCACGTTTTATCCAATTCAAATGAACTTTTGCATTTGTGTCCGGCATATTGGATCCGCCATTTTTAAGTTCGGAATTTTGAGAGCAGAATCATAATCAGCGACCTCAAAAACCCCCGAGTGCCACGTTTGATCCAATTCAAATGAACTTTTGCATCTGTGTCCGCCATATTGGATCCGCCATTGTTAATTTCGGAATTTTGAGAGCAGAATCATAATCAGCGACCTCGAAAACCCCCGAGTGCCACGTTTTATCCAATTTAAATGAACTTTTGCATTTGTGTCCGCCATATTGGATCCGCCATTTTTAATTTCGGAATTTTGAGAGCATAATCATAATCAGCGACCTCGAAAACCCCCGAGTGCCACGTTTTATCCAATTCAAATGAACTTTTGCATTTGTGTCCGCCATATTGGATCCGCCATTTTTAAGTTCGGAATTTTGAGAGCAGAATCATAATCAGCGACCTCGAAAACCCCCGAGTGCCACGTTTTATCCAATTCAAATGAACTTTTGCATTTGTGTTCGCCATATTGGATCCGCCATTGTTAATTTCGGAATTTTGAGAGCAGAATCATAATCAGCGTCCTCGAAAATCGCCGAGTGCCACGTTTTATCCAATTCAAATGAACTTTTCCATTTGTGTCCGTCATATTGGATCCACCATTTTTAATTTCGGAATTTTGAGAGCAGAATCATAATCAGCGACCTCGAAAACCAATTCAAATGAACTTTTGCATTTGTGTCCGCCATATTGGATCCGCCATTGTTGATTTCGGAATTTTGAGAGCAGAATCATAATCAGCGACCTCGAAAACCCCCAAGTGCCATGTTTTATCCAATTCAAATGAACTTTTGCATTTGTGTCCGCCATTTTGGATCCGCCATTTTTAATTTCGGAATTTTGAGAGCAGAATCATAATCAGCGACCTCGAAAACCCCCGAGTACCACGTTTTATCCAATTCAAATGAACTTTTGCATTTGTGTCCGCCATATTGGATCGGCCATTTTGAATTTCGGAATTTTGAGAACAGAATCGTAATCAACGACCTCAAAAACCTCCGAGTACTAATTTTCGTCCAAATCCAACTACTTTTCATTGGGGACACCGAGCGTGAAATTTTTCGTGTCACTCAGGGGGTGAAAAGCGCCATTTTGGGGGTAAAAATGTTGACAACGACGAATTTAAAAAATTGATTGTTCAATCGTCACTATTCTATGCACCCATGGTTGAAAAAAAACCGGACTTTTCAACGGCTTCGAGGTGAAAAAAATTTTTGAAAAAAAAGTGTCATCGATTTTTCCTGTTTTTTTTTTGTTTAAAAGCCGCCATTTTTTTCCTAATGTACAAAACCCGATTTTGACCCCAGATTCTGAAAGAGCACACTCGAAAATACTAGGGAACGTATCTCTTCATTTTTTATTATTTTTTTTTATATAATAAAAATCTGGCTTGAAAATGAAAGAAAAAATCGCGATTCTTGGGCGTTAATGGGTTAATGCAGAACACCACTGTGACCCCTGTTTTTTTGCCAATTTTCAAGAATTTTTTTGTGGGAAAAAAAAGAGATATTCGATTTTTTTTTGTTTTGTTCGTTGTCTATTGAAGATACATAAAAAAAAATTCAAATTTTCCACGCCCCATGTTGACGCTGGGGAAGCTCCCGCGTCAGGTACTGGTGCCTCTGCAGTGGTTCGCGGCACGCAGCAGAACTCTCTTCAAAGTCGATCTGAAAAAAAAATACCGAGTGTTTTCATTAATAATATGATATTTTGAAGAGAAGTACAGAGGGATTTGAGAAATATTGATTTTTAAAAAATAGGCACGCTTTCGTAATTAAAGGACGATTTTCGAGCAAAATTTTTCATCGAAAATAGGCTATAACTTTTTTTATTATTGAGATATCGAAAAAATCCTATGTACTTCTTTAGATAATCAAGTTTTATTGATGCAGTCGAAATTTGAAGTCGATCGGATAAAAATTGCTCGAGTTGTGCTGCGTGCCGCACTCAAAAAAGTGGTTTTGAGAAAAACGCGTTCAAAGTTTTAGGTTTGTTAATTTATGCGATAAAATGGAAAAAAAATTGTTTACCTTTAATCAGCGATGCCAGCACCATATAGCTGGCCTTCAAGAAGCAAATCATTGTCCCTAGCATCTTTTCTCGAACTTGTAGAGGCTCTTCTTGCCTCTTTTGCAGCGTCTGTGAGCGAGCGCTCCGCCAGCTCGATCCGCGCTGCGTCGGTTTCAACGCAAAAAATGAAACAATTTGGGCCGATAGTTATCCCCAACGTCTCCAAAACTTTCATGAGGCTTCTCAGGCCATCATTGAATAATAATACCGCGATATCAGCTGCAATATCGACGATTTTTTTGCTCCCGGACTGGCACTTGGGGGCTATTGCCGAAACTAATTTGTTGTAGCTTTCGTTGTTGTTTTGCGTGAAGCCGCCCAAACAACGCTGCAGCAAATCGTCTCTGCTCAAATTTTCGAAGACTGGCATAATTGCCTCCAATACTTCCTCAGGAAGAGGCTTATGGCGATATTCAGAAATATTACCGCTTGCGACCGCTCGCTGCCACGAACACCACGACTCGGCTCCCTCTGGGCAATCGTCATGTTGTGCCTCACTATCTGTGGATATTTTATGTTTGATAGTTGCCCAAATTGCCTTCCTCATTTTTTCAACATCATCGCTGTTCCTCCGAATAGCCAAGCCGTAATATGTGCTCAACTCGTCAATCAATTTTCCGGTGAGCTTTCCTCTGCCAGACAATCCTTTTTGTTTTTTTACGATTTCGCGGAGGCGCGTCCCCATACGTTTTTGGACATGATGGATGCACTCTTTTTTTTATCTCGAAACCATCGTATGGATCGCTATTCGATATGCCCAGAAACGTTTTAGAATCGCCGTATATAATAACCAATATAATATTTATATTTTATGCCATAGAGCTCTTCAGGCCGTTGAAACATTTCGACAGCTGAGTCGACTTCCATTTTTCCGGAGGAGCCGCTATGGTTCGCCTGGCACGCATCGTCGTGGGTACTTTTCCATTCCCAGTACTCCGCGGTGCTTTCTTTTTTTTCCCAATGCTCGCAAGCTTTGCAATATTTCGATTTCACCATAACGTCGATCACTTTTTTAGTGTACCAGCCGATTAGCGATGTTATTCCGAAAAGCGAGCTGAAACCGCGCTTACGCCACGATCCGTCGCCTGAAACGATAATTCCGTCCTCCACCCCATTTTCCAACGAAATTGTCTCCTCCTCAAGTGCAGCCGTTTGTTTGCTCACTGTGCTCACAGCTTTAGTGGTAATCGAAATCGAATTTAAGATTCGATCGTAGAAAGACTGAAATATGGGGCGCGGTAGGTCCATAAATGCACAAAACTTCATCAGGCCATTCAAACCGACGCCAAGAAGACGCATACTGAATACGATCCGACGATTTATTTCGTATGTATTGTCAATCATGGGACACGAATTTATTTGCACTTTTTCACAATGGCCGCAATCGACCTCGATTTTGAATCCGAGTCCCCGCAAACTTTTTTTCAGTAAACTTTATATCGCGATCACACACTTTGCACTTCACTATCGTCGATCTAATGTTCAATGCATTGACGAGGTGTACTATTCGATAACCGAAATCGTTAGTAACACCGACCTCTAAATCGTCCGACGATTTTAACTTTTTCGCCGACGTGCTCACATACTCTGCAGAACTATTTTCGGAGCTATAACGGTTCGTAGGTTTTCGATTCGAAATTTTCGTTCGACTCCTCGTCACATAGCTCCGTTTTGTTCCCTTTTCCCCGCGTACACTTTCGGATTATCCATTTCGATGTGCAAAGAATATTTCTGAGCGTTCGATATTTATAAACGAAACGATTCGGAGCGTTTAGACACGAGTAGCGTCGGTTCTATTCGCAAACTGACGCTATGACGCTATCCCTATACCTGCTATGAAAATTTTTAAATTATCGCCACCTATGGCTTTTTTCGAAACTATATTTATAACAATAGCCGGTTTTTGTGAAGGGAGACAAAAGTATACCTGGGAAAGACCCGCAGGACCTGGGAAAGGCCCGGTATACCTGCCGACTCTGAGGCGCGCAGCTGCGCGGGACGCCGAGCGTCACGGAGCGCTGCGGCGCTCCACAAAATATTCAATATCTCCGAAAATAATTTTTTTTTCGACCTGGGTCCAACAGCATCTTAATCTTAAATGTATTTGAGATTTTTCTACATGGTTTTCAAAAAATCGATTTTTTGAAGCCGTCACAGTGGTGTTGTCCCTTAAACTCCAAAAGGCAAAATAGTCGTATTGGGCGTTAGGGTGGTTAAGCGGTGAGGTGCAGTTAGAATTTTACATTATCTTGAAGTATAATGTTTCGAAAATATTCCCTACAAATTTCAAGTCAATGCGATGAATAGTTTCCGGGATATCCCACAATTAGTGAAGGGGCATCGGGTCCCCATGGCAGGTAGCGACTGACAAACACGCAAACGATAATGCCCGGGAAGGCAGAATGCTTCGAAGACAACAAAAAATTGATATTTTGGAAGCTTCCACGTCGGCAGAAGCCCTATTGTATGGGCCAGGAATTGATGATTCGATGTAAGTAATTTTTTAATTAGTATTTATATACATACATCAAGTGTAAAATTGGAAAACTCTTTTAGAAAATTTCTAAAAATTATTACTAAAAAATTATGAACTTTAGCAAAATTTTATAAACAATACTTACGTTTTAAAATGTCCCAAAATGTTAAAAAAAGTTCGTTTAACAATTGCCTATTAACAATTGAATGCTCCATTTTCCGGCAAAAAATTGTGAGATTCGGATTCAGCGGATCAAAATACATAAAAAAAGTTTAGCTTTATCCATCGAGCTCAAAATTTTATGAACATATAATACCGTATCCACATCGAAAAACTTTAAACGCGTTTTTCTCGAAACTATGTTTTTCAAGTCAGTGACCACTATAATTCAAAAACCACTCGATGGATTTCGATAAAATTTGGTGTGCTTGTAGATAGCATTAAAAACTAGTCCTTAATTGAAGGATTTTCATTTTTGTTGAAAATTTTAATTTTTTGTTAACAATAAACGAGCGATTCTTTTATCGAAAATTGAAAGTTATCTGTCGGAAGCCGCCATTTCGTTATTTAAAAAAGAAAAGCTTTCTTTTAGGACTAGATTTATTTCTTAATTAATTATTTTTTTATAGGTTTTTTATTTCAGATAATCCATTAAAATATTAAGACGGTCACCGCAAAGCACTATATGCCGCCAACAAAGATGGCGATATTTTCATAAATAATCAATATTTTTCTTTGAAAACTTGTACAAGTCAAGTTGAAATATAACATAAAAAGTCTGTGCAACCACTTTTGTAGAACAAACTTGATTACTAGATACATCTAGCAGTGGTATGTCGTACTTGTGCTGACAAAAATTGTCGGTGAAATCGCCTCCGTATCAACTAGTCCAGTTTGTAGTTATGAAAGCCGAGAAAGCACTTACCGACCGTGGATACATTATGTGGTTTCCTTTATTAGTTGCAATGAAGTTCATTCGTCGATAATATGGAATAATAACGATGATTCATCAACGCTGCTGTCATCTAGCGATTTTATATACGATATAACTACCCCGTAGGTTTTCATGTTTTACTATCTAGGGATATCGTATATGCATTGTAGGATAACAAAAAAAATCGTATATTGTGTTAAAAATGAACTCTCAAACGCTTTTATCGAACTCTCAAACGCTTTTATCGAACTCCCAAACCCTCTCTAACGATTCTCTATAATTTATGCTACATTTGAGGTGAGTTTTCTGTGTATACTGCACGTGGCTTGCGACCTCGGTGCGCCCCATGCGTGACACGGCCCTGTGAATGGTTGAATTTTTTTTACAAATATTCTTATATTTCATAAAATATGAACTATCTACGATTTTAACGAACTCTCAAACCCTCTCTAACGATTCTCTATCATGTATGCTATATTTTAGGTAGTTTAGGCAAGGTTCATATTTTCTGCGCTTGCGAATGATGAGCAGGGTGCGCGCCATGCGGGCCACGGCACTGCAGTTGGTTGCGTTTTGGAAAAATTCTTATGTTTAATAAAATATGAACTCTAAAACGATTTTTTTTTACTTTTAAACCCTCTCAAACGATAAAAAAATGCGAAATGTCATTTTTTAAGGATTTAAAAAATCTGGGTGCTAGCTTTACGCGAACATTTAAATGTTTTTTTTTTGTTGGAAAATGTTGAGTCAGTTTTCGCGCGCTTGGTATGTGTGTGCAATGGCGCAGACGACAAGGCGCATGCGCCATTATTATAGTAAGACGAAGGCGTCTCATGCGACGCCATGTTAGTTCTATGCGAGCGACCATTGCACACAGTCAGAAAAAGAGGAGAGAAATCAACGGTGCCAAAGTTTTTGTTCACTAAGAAGTAAAGATTGATTAACATTCGTTTCATATCAGAGTGTGTATTGCGTATTCTTTCACCCATATCCTTAACAGGTTATGGGCCCAGATACGATTCCACTGCGCTAGTAATTTTTTTTTGTGAACAAAAAGAAACCCGTGACACGAGTGAAAATTCGGCGAGAAGATGCCGGACGATTTTTCTGTGGGGTATGTCCCTTGGGGTATGTTTCTTTGGATGGAAATTTCAGGCAAGAGCGTCGTTGATAGGACCTGGTATATTCGACGTAGTGGACGGAACGAGACCGAAGCCGGCGGAAGCTGAGGGTGCATTACTGAAAACGTGGATAAAAGACGACGCAAAGGCGATGTCGTACATATCAAGGGGGCTTGAGTATAAGCATCTTCAACCGCTTTTGATCTGCACATCCTCCAAAGACATGTGGGACAAATTGGGTCGAATCCACGCGACGAAAATTCCGCAACGAATAAACTGCTGTTAACGCAACGGTTTCACGAATACCGGGTGGGCGCAACAGACTCGGCTGTGCAACACGTGGCGAAAGTCCAAAATATGGCGTCGCAACTAGTGGATCTCGGAGAGAACGTCACTGAAAATACGATAATGGCGAAAGTCTTGGCAAGTCTTACGTCCAAGTTCAGCACCCTGCAGACAGCATGGGACAGTGTCGAACCTGATCGACAGACCGTGGAGAATCTGCAGGAACGCCTCATTAAGGAAGAGGGCCGTCTTAACGCTGCAGAAGAGGAAACAGCGGCGTTCGCAGCCGTAAGGAACACCGGCGAGAAGGCTAGTGGGACAAAGAAGAAAGTGCGTCATTACAAAAACAATAAAACTGTCGAGTGTTTCCGTTGCCACGAGAAGGGGCATTACGCACGGGATTGCCCGACGCGTGGACAAGGAAAAGATGGCGGGAACAAAAGTGAGTCACGTGATTGCGCGTTCATTGCCAAAAGTGCAGAAAACAAAAGTGAGGCGCCGAGTCGGTATAATAAAGTGTCTGCAGATTTCGAGAGGAAATGGCTAGCAGTCTATACAGAAGAGGTCTGGTATACCGACAGCGGTGCTTCTAGGCACATTACCTACAGACAAGATTGGTTTGCTGAATTTCGACCGGGCACGAAGATATCGCTGGGCGATAATGCAGAGTGTGAGGTAGCCGGCGAAGGATCGGTAGTGATCGAGAAGCTCGTGAAAGGAGAGTGGCGCGAAGCGCGAATCAACAATGTACTCTACGTACCGGCATTGCGCAGCAATCTATTTTCCGTTGGCGTTTGTACGTCCAACGGTTTCGGAGTGAGATTCACGAGTAATTGTGTACACCTGTTGAACAACAACGAGGTCGTGGCAACAGGCATAAAACAATCAAACGAGATATATCGAATGTGTTTTCGCGTAAAAAGTGTCAGTAGCGTGGGCGAAGTGAACGTGTCTAAAACGAGTCTAAAGGTCTGGCACGAACGCCTAGGACATCTAAATAAGCGTTCACTGTGCGAATTACTGAAGAAAGATCGTGCGATAGGGATAAAAGTCACTAATGAGTGTGATTTCTTTTGTGACGCCTGTCAATTGGGGAAAGCACACAAACTATCGTTCAAAAAGGACGAAAAGAAAATAAAAACGAAACCGGGCGAGCTAATACATAGTGACGTGTGTGGGCCGATGTCCGAAGCCTCACCGGGTGGAGCGCGTTATTTTGTGACTTTTATTGACGATGCCTCAGGTTTTCATCACGTATTTTTCCTTAAACACAAGTCGGACGTCTTTGAACGTTTCAAGCAATTCGAGAGAGTGATCACGAACAAGTTCGGGAAACCAATGAAAGTGCTACGTTCCGATAATGGCCGAGAGTACTGCAACGAGAAAATGTCGCAGTATTTGTCATTGCGCGGTATCAAGTTCGAGCCGAGTGCGCCGTATACACCGGAACAAAACGGCAAATCGGAAAGAGAAAACAGAACGATTGTTGAATCCGCGCGTACAATGCTAAAAGGGAAAAATTTACCGACTATATTATGGGCAGAAGCAGTAAATACTGCAGTGTACATTTTAAATCGCATGGCATCGTCGGAGAAAAGAGGCGGAAAAACGGCGTGTGAAATTTGGACTGGAGAGAAACCCGATCTCAGTCATGTGAAAGTGTTTGGATCGGAGGCTTTCG
>OY723391.1:8763598-8858598 GCA_963210295.1 Ophion ellenae
GGTGAAAATTCACGAGCCGAACACCTGGTTCGTCTGAAAGGAACATCTGGAAACGTCGGTGAGCTCTTTCGTCCGAGGGACTAAATTGAGATCGGTAGTTCGCGTCTTTTGTTAGTAGTTTTTTCGTTTAATTATTCTTCGCGCCCGAGTTACCGGTGTGAGAATATAAATTATATTTTGTCGCGTGCTCCGGGTTCGGCGGTTCCCGAAGAAGGGTGGCCGTTTCTTTGAGGTTGGCGAAAATTGTATTGTCGTGTGTAGAGCCGCGAGACATGCGCGTCTTTCTCTGGAACGGCCATAAGCCGTGGCCGTGATAATCTTTTTCAAAATTATTTGCTTGATTAGCTTACTATTCCCGTGAACGCGCCTTGGGACTAAAACCCACGGGAAGGTGCCTTTCGTTACCGTCGTACGCGGGAGGCTATCGTGCATGTGAGTGAGAGAGTGAGTGTGCCGGGGAAGAGACAATTTGTTCGCTAGAGAGACTGGTTTGGGTTGGTACCGGGTTGCGAAGTCGAAGTTTTGGATAATCTTCTTTCCCCGGAAATTCGTTTGTTGTAAAGCTCGCGATCGAGAACCTTCCCGCGACGCGTTAATGTACGTGTGTGAACGTACGAGCATGTGAGAGCCAGAGCGAGATCCCGAGTGTGGGAAAATTGTTGAAGAAAACTATTGTTAAATTTCGTTGGTTCACGGGACGAGAGGTTTCCTCCGAGATCTTCGGTTTTTCCTCTCTTAGCTGAGTTTCATTATTTAAATAAAAGTAGTAGATTTTGGTTCCCGGATATCTCGAATTTGAGTTGAACTTTATTTTTTGTGTTGTTTCCTCCGAATACCGACGTTATTTCACCCAGCCCCTCTCCGGTTTACGAAAGCTGCAGCTAGCCGTCAGCTAATCAACCTCGTCGAATTTTCTCTGGCGCGTTACGCGCCTGGTGCCCGTCCCGAAAGGGAAAATAAAAAGGGGAAAATTATTACGACATTTTGTGGTTCGAGGTTGAGGGTTTTTGTGTGGGTAAATTCGGTGTTAAGAATTTACGCTACAGTGCGTATTGAAAACGCAATACGCTATTCATTATTTCTTTTTCGCTTCCTACCGTTATCGCACTAACTCATGCACACAATAAGCGCACAAACACACGCGTAGCGAAACTTCGTCGTCTCTGCGTCCCCTTCGCCTTGTAATTTGCATAGGAGACAATTTGTAAAATTGAAAAATAAAATTTTATAAACTTTAAATATTTTGAAGGAAGCAAACTTTTCATACATTATAAAATTTGAGAATGAAAAAAAAAAGAAAATTGAAAACTTCAAACGCTCAACATTCGAAATATAAAGTTTTGCAAACTCGAAATATTTTAAGGAGAACAAAATGTTGACATATTATAAATATGTGAAAAAAGAGAAGCACGAAAACTGAAAACATCTCAAATCTATAAAATCCGAAAAACAAAATTTATTTACACATAAACATTCGAAAAAAAAGAAAACGAAAATAGAGAACTTTTCAAACTTGTGATACCCGGAAAAATGCAATTTTTTCAAACTTTAAATATTTCAAGAAAAATAAGAGCCTCACACATTATAAATATTTGGAAAAAGGGAAATTGAAAACCTTTCAAACTTTTAATAATTGAAAAACAAAATTTTATAAATTTTTAATACCTCGGAGGAAACAATATTTTTATACATTATAAATATTTGAAAAAAATCGAAAATTGAAAATGTCTCAAACCTTACAACCCGAAAAATTAAATTTTACGAACTCTAAAATAAAAACGAGAAAAGAAATTCTTCGAAGAAAACAAAACTGTCCACACATAATAAGTATTTGAGAAAAAACGGAGGAAAAACAGAAATTGAAAACCTTTCAAACTCGCAATATTCAAAAAAATTTTAAAGCTTCAGATATTTCGAAATTGACATTTTTTTTACACACTATAAATATTCGGAAAATAACATTTTACAAACCTTCAATATTGAAAATAAAACGAAATGTTTACACATTATGAAAATTCCAACGGAAACTGAAAAATTGAAGTTTTCATTCTTCTAGGATCTAAAAATAATTTTTTTTTCAAACACCTAAAGCTTTTCATATTCGAATAATAACAACTTTGCGGATTACAATACAAATATTGGGAGAAAAATAGCAAAAAAAAAAAAACAATTCTCTTTCCCATTCTTTAAAACATATATGGATAGGACAAAACAAAATTTAATCTACTAGGCCACCCCGGTGCCAAAGTTTAGGCGTCTCATTTATTAATTTAGAACCCGAAAGCGAAAACAAAGTCGTTAACGATATGGCGTACGGAGGCTTAACATTCCGAGATATATACCAACCAATCCCTGCGTTTGACGGCAAGAATATTCCCGTCGAAAACTTCACAAGCGAATGCAAAAAGACAATACAAATAATTCCACTGAATGAACATGCTCGACTTCTTGTCATGATACAGTACAAAGTAACAGGAACCGCACGCGATTTGGCGGAAACAAAAAATTATACAACCCTCGAAGAACTTCTTACGGATTTGTGACATAATTTCAGTACTCCACTAGAATTATTATATCTCGAATCAGAACTTAAAGAAATAGCGCAAAGGTATAATGAACCGACAGCAGAGTCCGTAACTCGCACGCGCACAATTATGAAACGAATTATGGATAGGGTCGATGAATGTTATATGCGTAATTACGATTAACAATACCTCGAAAATCGGAATTAAGAAGTAAATAAATCGGTAACTAGAGAGTCTACTTGCGATCTTTTCGATAAAGTCAGTGCTATTTTAATGCGACAAGCAGTTCAACATTTCGATGAAGCTATACAAGAAAGCGTTAACATAGAATAAGAATTAAAAACGCGTCAAACCATTAAACAAAACCGAATAAGTTACGGGACTAATACGAATAGAAACGGCGAATGTTCATTTTCCGAAACACAACATTAATCTCTGTCAACATATTGCGAATATCATCAATCAAGTAGCCGCTCCACCGGCAATTGCCACACATTTAAGCATTCAAGAGAACAATGGAACGGAAAATTTAACAATCGAAGATTTTGGAATACGTCAGAATAAGGATACAGTAGTTACGGAAATCACTCACACGACAGATAGCGAAGTAAACAACAAAACTCACGAAATGATTACCAACCGAGATGACACTCCCCGAGTCACTCTCGAGACAACAATCGTTATTACACACAACCTGACAGTTCGCACGATGGCTACCGCAGCAATTCGCGATACAGATCCCGCGACAACTCTCGCGACCGAAAATATGAAAACAATACACAAGGATCGCAAGGTACGAACAACTGACATAACTGACGAAAACCTCCACGACTAACGAAGATAGTAAAAGAATACATTTCTTTTTTAATTAAGCATGACTTAACGGACAGCGCGACACGAAATAAATCGCAGGAGCGTTCGACATCAAGCCATTGAATAATAATAGAACATCAATAATAAGAAAAACCACCATTTCGCTGGGAATTACAAAAACGAAAATCTCCAAGAGTAATAATAAATTCTGTTGATCTTAAAGAAAAAGACACGAAATTTTTCATAGATGCAGGAGCCCAAATCAACCTACTTAAATCAGAAGCAATAGGAGCACACGTCGAAATCGACGCATACATCATTTACGAACTATCAGGAATAACGAGCGACACAATTTTCACTTCCGGCATGTGCATCATAAGGATTAAGGATCTTTCCGTTGAATTCCATATAGTCAAGAACGATATTCTAGTCACCCAAGACGCCGTTTTGGGCGACGAGTTTTTCAAAGAAAGACCAACCGACATTCGATACACCCAGTCGTGCATATCTTTCGGTGGCCATCAAATACCTTTCGAAAGACGCGAAAGAATTTCAATTCCGGCTAGATCAAAATCCGTAATCCACGTCAGGATGAAGAATACGGCCTTTCAGAAGGCTACATCCCGCAAATACATGCTGGCGAAGGATTGTACATTGGTAACGCAATTGTCACAAATCGTGATGGAACAGCGTTTTTGACAGCGATTAACACTAACGAGTACACAATACACCTGCAAGCTCCAATATTGGAATTACAACCAATTGAGGAACTGCGAACCGCATCTACATGCGGTAATCGGGTTGGTGTCGACAAAAGAGGACAGATTCGAGCGATTAAAACCTCTCCTACACCTTGAGAATCTCGAGGAAAGTGAGACGGCACACGTGCTTAAACTGGCCTCACAGTACTCCCACCTTTCCTGTCTGCCCGGTAAACAACTAGGATGCACAACGCTTGTGAAACATGACATTTTCACAACCGATGAGAAACCGATAAATACAAAACAATATCGCTTTCTACAAGTGTATAAACAGGAAATCCATAAACAGGTTGACGAATTATTGCAGAAATGCATGATACAACCGTCACTATCACCATTCAACTCGCCTGTTTGGATTGTCCCGAAAAAAGCAGACCGTGAAGGAAAAAAACGCTGGCGCATGGTAATCGATTTCAGAAAACTGAACGAGAAAGCAACACCCGATGCGTACCCATTGCCAAACATCACCGACATCCTACACCAGCTGGGTAGGTCCCGTTACTTCTCGGTACTGGACTTAGCGTCCGGGTTCCACCAAATCGAGATGCATCCACGAGACAAAGCAAAAACAGCCTTTTCGACTTCGAACGGTCATTACGAGTTCAATCAAATGCCGTTTGGCTTGAAAAACGCAACAGCAACCTTCCAAAGGTTTCGTATATTTGGTTGAAATCGTCATTTACACCACCAACCTGAAGGAACACGAGCATGAATTCCACCTACTAGAAAAATACTATATTATGCTGGATTTACGCTGCAAAGAGCTAAATGCCTGTTCCTCCAGAACAATGTCGAATATCTGGGTCACGTTATCAACGAAAACGACTCGCAATCGAGACCCAAGTTACCACGAGCAGTACAAGCTTCCAATACAAAAAAAAAGAACATCATCATACAATTCTACGCATTAATGAATTCCTATAGACGCATCGTGAAGAACTTCGCAACAATCGGTCTCCCGCTAACGAGACAATTGAAGGCTTCACAGAAATTCGAATGACCTGAGGAATGTCAACAAGCGTTCGATTACTTGAAAGGAAAATGGCAAGTAAACCAATCGTGCGTTATCCGGACAACAAGGAGTCCCAACTAATAATGGACTTATTGAATTACACTAACGGCGCCGTCCTCAGCCAGCAACACGAACAATTCGATTATCCTGTTGCCTTCTACTCGCGCACTCTCACAAAAGCGGAATTTGCGTACGACACGATGCGTAAAGAACTTTTGGCAATAGTAAAAACGATCGAACACTTCAGGCCCTATCTCTATGGGCACCACTTCATGTTAGTAACCGATCACTCACATATTTAGTGAAGAAACCGAATCCACCGCAACAACTACTAAGATGGCAAGCGGCACTCAACGATTACGATTACGGAATTCGGCACAAGCCTGGAAAACTCGACGCAGTCGCAGACGCTCTGTCAAGAAACCCAATCAACGTCCTCCCGATCAGACCAAGGGAATCATCATCATCTGACGAAACGCTGCATGACATCAAGAAATCGAGAATCTCTCAACAGGGTGACAAACGAAACTTGTCAACATCGGATGAATCCTCCGGAAACCCAGCAGCGAACAAAGTGATAATTTTGCCAGAAGAAGAACTTCAAGAACTTAAGGATACAAACATAGAAATAAGCAACGCCGTAGATAAAGAAGAAATTGGAGGGAGTGCACGCCCAAAAATCGATAAGACAATCGACGACAACAACTACGACTCAGAAACGTCAACAGAGGAGATGGAACTCATTGGATTCGAAAAAGGACGACCACAGCTTACGAAAAGGAACAATTCTAATGATAAACTAATGTATAGGAAAACGCCTCGCAAACGTGATCGCGACACGTCCGAGGACGAAGTAGTAGGGCACGAAACAGCCGTGCCGACGAAAAAAAGGGAAAACGACGACGATATTTAACGAAGAAATAAGCGCAAACGAAGAAGAAATAAATACAGAAGAAAGAAACGAAATAAGCGCAAATACAGAAGAAGTAAATAAAGAAAAAATAAACGAAATAAGCGCAAATACGGAAGAAATAAATAAAGAAGAACGAAACAAAATAAGCACAAACAAAGAAGAAAGAAATAAAATAGGCGCAAACGAAGAAGGAAAAGGCCAAAAAAGTAGACGGACGCGGCAAAGTAGGAATAAGGAAAAAGAAGCAAGCTCCGCGCTGCCGCCTAGGATCCCCATCAACGCGGGTAGACACTTCGGCGGGCCGGAGTCTACCGGCAACGATACAACATACGACGAACAGGCGATAACCATTGACAATGAAAAGGAAACTACAATGAGATGGAAGAGAATCTGACTCCCAGCTCAACTACAACCAACACAGAAGATGAAAAATCAGATAGCACACAACAACCGGACTCACATACCGAGCCTAACCTACCATCATCATCCCATAATGCTCGCAAAAAAAATGAAAAATAAACATCAAGCGGTACTAAACACAATCGTGGTAGCCCACGAAAATATCAGGCCAACTAACAGCCAACATTGACTGTTTTAAACGTGGACGTGGCAGACCACGAAAGAACCCGATTGAATAACAGTCGATGCTCCCCGCTATAGTGCCTCTGAAAGGCCCCAAAAACAAAAATGTAGTCAACAAACCACGAACAGCAACTGCCAAATACAGGCGCGGTAGACCTCGTAAAACCGCGTTAGAAGAATTAGAGATACTTCAGAATTCAACACAAAAAGAAGTCGTTATCAATAAAGGATAGTCACAGCACAAAGCTTCTTTACCATGAACATTTATACCACTTAAGAAAAAAAAACCATTAACATTCGACGACTTTATTACAATATAGAACCAAAATTGTAACAACGTTCGACAATTGGTACTCTAAAAATAATTTTGAGTAAAATAAACAGAAAAACTATATTATGCTAGGCGAACGAAAGTACCAAAATGTCAAACTCGACAACTCGTATTGTAAAAAATGATTTAATTTAAAGAACTAAAAAATCGATCGTGATAGTAGCTATACGAGTCCATACGAAATTCTAGAAGTAACTGATCAGAATAATTTTTAAAATCCAGGTAGACACAAACAAAACCAAATTGGTTTACGAAGACTAAGTTGAACCCGAATACGTTGTCACGCTCACCTTTTTATATAATTATGACGTTACAAAAATGCTCTAAGAAACAACGACATATGTACTTTAATCTAACGCTACACATAAGTATCATATATAGAATCATTCCTCCTTACTACTTTCCTATTCCCTTGATAATTCATTTTCTTTTCTCTTCTACATTTATACATTTTCTTCCACCTTCTACATTTACTTTCCCTCTACATTTCCCCATATAAATCGTACTAAAATTAAACAAGTACATACACAACATTGTATGCACGACAGCTTCACAAAATCAAGAGACGCAGCAGCATCTTGACGCAAAGTCAGGGAGGCTAGTGTGGGAGGAGTCCGATCTCTTATGGAGAGACTTGAAAAGAGCGGTTACAAAAATATGGTCAAACTGGGATGGCGCCACTATTGCTAAGACCTCGAGAAGTGAGCTGCGTGTGACAGAGACGGAACAAGTAAATAATGAGAAGTGAGCTGTGCATAAGGCAGCATGATACTTGAGAAGTAGGCTGCGTGCGAGAGAGATGCAAAGTGATATATAGCCAGGTCGCGCGCAAAAGTTACCCCCACTCTAGCCTCTTACGCGCCCATCACACAATCATAGTAGCGCGTGTCCGTGAGCGAGCGACGCTCGGACATTTTCGGAAGGAGCCGAGCGCGCCGAAGTTTCTCGATCGCGCCTTCGGCAGCTACACCAATACATGGACGCTGAGCACGTTCATGTGCGACCAAGCCGAAACGAAGGCTTTGAGGGAAAAAGCAATCTGAGCACCACTCGCGCGTGACGTCACCCGACGGAACGCGCGAGGCTTTTAAATGATTTCAATGCTTATTTAGCTCTTGATTCTCTGCGTTATCAATGTATACAAAAAAATGTATCGCGCACCCTGGTCGCTTATTTTTTAAGGTTATACGTTGATTTAAATATACTAATAAATCCAAATTACAACTTATTTATCTTCTAAAAAATGGTTTACGCTTTACTCACACCCGTCCTTATGCTAAATAAATTATAATTCATAAAAGTAAGCGGCAATATATTTATATTCGTATTATTATAGGTTTGTTCGCGCTAGCTGCACTCTACACTCGGCAGTGTAAACGGAACTAGGGCAGTGTCTAGGGAGTGCAGTTTATTTCTTAACGGGTAAGCAACTCTAGCGCGAACGCGATAGTGTACAGGAAACACGGCGGCGACCTAGTGGACCACACCTTAACCTCAAACAACACATGAGATTACGAAGTCTCATTTAACCGTTAAAGATGTATAGCGTGTAACCTCAAGTTTGTTGGTCTCGTAAACTGATTACAATGGACGGTGTTATTGAAATGATTAACTTGTACTTGTAATTGCGCTCAGAATGGATGTATTAATACCAGTTTTACATAGAATGGAGTGTTAGTGATACGATTGTAGAAATCCAAAACCTTCACAAATGCACACGTTGTTGTCGGCATCAACGACTAAGCCGCCTTCTGAATCTCGGAACAGCACTGGTGACTTAATTTTTTGCTCCTGTTCCATGTTAGCTTCTGTTTGCGTTGATAGTAGATTGCAACGTATTGTGATACTGCGAATTTATAATAAACACTTGTCATTATATCTTGTCAATTTTGTTATCACCTTGATCAATAGAAATTGATAATTATAATACTTTGTTATTTTGCACCTTTATTCTTAATTGTTTTTCATAATAAATGAGAATTTGTTTGTGATTGCTTGATACATTTTAGGTTATGTCGTACTCATCTCTGTATACACTTATTGACAGTTTCGCTGGTTATGGGGTTATTCTAGTAATATCACTATTACACTTTTCGTGTACTTTTACACCTCGTCACGATCGAGTGTAGAAAGTCTAGGGTTAGTGGCACGAAAGGGTAGCTACACTCGTAACGCGAACAACGGCGCGTGACGTCATTTCCGTTAAAACGAACGCGAAAGTGTACACTCCCCGAAAAAGTGTAGAAAGTGTAGCTAGCGCGAACAAACCTTATATTAATTCTCATACTTTCATCAAGAGATAAAGCATTATCCCCAAAAACTAGCCAATCATCCATCCGGCCGCGAATCGTCAGTACCAGAAAGTGCATATTCTACAAGCGATGAGATGGTCCCGTTGGTAGCGTTCTTGGCTTCGGTCCGCAGGTGCGCGGGATCGTTTCCCGCGCTCAGTGCTTTTTTTTAAATTATTATTACCATTAATTCTAATTTGATTAGTTATGTTTATTAGTTATCATTATTATTTAATTAGTTATCTTTTAGTGTCGAAAAATTTATCGCGCACTCCGACTGCTTATTTGATTAGTTTGTACGTTAATTTAAATGTAATAATAAATCTAAATTACAACTTATTTATCTTCTGAAAAATGGTTTGCGCTTTACTCACACGCGTCTCTATGCCAAATAAATTGTAATTCATAAAAGTAAGCGGAAATATATTTATATTCGCATTGTAATATTCATTCTCATACACTATCATCAAGCGATAAAGCATTATCTCCAAAAACAAGCCAATCATCCATCCGGCCGCAAATCGTAACTTACGAGAATGAATATAATAAAACGACTATAAATATATTTCCGCTTACTTTTATGAATTACAATTTATTTGGCATAGGGAGGGTGTGAGTAAAGCGCATACAATTTTTTAGAAGATAAATAAGTTGTAATTTACATTTATTATTACGTTTAAATTAACGTACAAACTAACCAAATAAGCGGTCGGAGTGCGCGATAAATTTTTCGACACTAAAAGATAACTAATTCAAATAATAATGATAACTAATTAAAATATCTAATAAAACAAGAATTAATAGTAATAATAATTTTTTAAAAAGCACTAAGCGCGGGGAATGATCCTGCGCCCCTGCGGTCCGAAGCCAGGAACGCTACCAATGGGATCATCCCATCGCTTGTAGAATGTGCACTTTTGGTACTGACGATTCGCGGCCGGATGGTTGATTGGCTTGTTTTTGGGGATAATGCTTTATCGCTTGATGAAAGTATGAGAATTAATATAATAATACGAATATAAATATATTTCCGCTTACTTTTATTAATTATAGTAGTAGTAGTAGTTCTTTATTTCCATGTATGCCCTCGCGGGCTCTTACATTTCCTCCTTTCTTGTCTTCACAGCAGTTTTCCTTACTCCTACGCATCAACGCTTTAGTCCTCCTTTTGCCACTTGTCCATCCACAATTACGTACTGAATATTTAGTTATATATTTACACATTTACAGAGCTTATATGCTAATATCCTTATATTCTATACCTCTGCTACTCTATCCTCTTTCTTTTTCGCTATCTTTTCAAATTGCCGAGCTACCTTGCACATCTCTTCCACTATCTCCCTTCCCTCTAGGGCCTTCCTCCAACCTCCATCTGGTTTTTCTCCTTGTGCTCTCTCCCACTCCTCAAATTTTCTTACGGCCTGTTCCTCCATTTGCTCTTTGGCCTCCTCACATTCCCATACGTGTGCAAGTGTTTCTTCCGCTTTCCGGCATACCCTACACTTTGTTTCCCTGAAACCTTTCCCCGCCTCCCTCCCCGCGCTTCCACACCTCATCCTCGCCCACATTTCCCTGACTTCGTCCCGTGTTGCTCCTTTTTCCCAGTATTCTTCCATTCCCATCTTTCTCTTCCTTTCCTTGTATCTCTTGCAGAAGTTGGACCAGTCTATTTGTCCCCACATCTTCTGTATTTCTTGGTGTGCCATCTTTTGCACTACTCTGTCGGCCTTCATCTTCCATTCTTCCTTGTTTCCTCTTCGGATTGCTTCCCCTATCTGTCCCTCGCCTGCCTGCTCCATTGCTGCCTTTACTTCTTTGCCCCATTTGCTCCCGTCGTTGTTTACCAAACCCCTTGCTTCCTCCCTTAGGCATTTTCTTGGCCATCTGTCATCCTCCATCTCCATGATTTTACCAATATAATCTCCTGCCCGTTTCAACGTGATGATGTCGATTCCGACGCAACCTGCTTCCATCTTCCATATTTATTCTGGCGTGTTTCTTCTCAGCCCCATAGCTATCTTAGTGTATCTGGCCTGTGCTCTCTCTACTCGTTCTCTTCTCTTCCATCCCCACACTTCTACTCCGTACAAAAGTCCGCTCCTCGCTATTGCTTCCGCTATTCTCAGTCTGACCGTCAGCTTCCCAATCCGCGCCCTCTTCGCGATCCCCCATGCCCCGTTCGCAGCCTTCCTTATCTTGCTCTCTACCATTTTGAGATGTTTTTCGTACGTGTTTCCCGATGAGAAGTAAACTCCAAGGTATTTGAACTCCTTTACCACTTCGAGCTTCTTTCCATTTATTTCCCATTCCCTCTCCTACTTTTGTCTCCCCCCTTTCCGAAAGATCATGATTTTCGTTTTCTGGATGTTGATTTCCAGCTTGTTTCTTTCCACATATCTTTCAAGCTCTTTAATCATGTCTCGCAACCCCTCCCCCGTGTCCGCAACCATCGCCACATCGTCCGCATATTTTAGGGCATATATTTGTTCTCCTCCTATTACAGTTCCCCCCTCTTTTCTTTTTGTCCATCCTTCCTCCATGTCTTCAATAAAAATATTGAAGAGCGTTGGGCTTAGCGCGCACCCCTGCCGGACCCCTCTTGTCGTTCTAAAACTCTTCGAGCATCCTTCCGCCGTGATTACTTCATTCTGCGTTTTCTTATATATCCTCTTGATCATTTCCAATGTCCTTCCTTTTATTCCCGCCCCTCCATCTTCTTTATCATCCCTTCCCTGTCGACTGAGTCGAAGGCCGTCCTGAAATCTACGAAAGCTGCGTAAAGCTTCCCCCCCCTTTTCTTCAGCCTATTATTAATGAGTGCGTTTAACACGAAGATGTAATCTCTTGTTCCTCTGCCCGCTCGGAAACCTGCTTGCCCTTCTCCCATCACCCTCCTTCCTTCCAGCAGGAACCTAACTCTGTTGTTGATGATCCTCGTGAGTAATTTGTACCCCGTGCCCATCAGCGTTATCCCTCTATAGTTATTTGCCATCCCCGAGTCTCCAGATTTATGTATGGGAAATATTCTTCCCATTCCCCATCCCCTTGCCAGCTTCCCCTCCATCCATAACCCATTCATGATGTCGGCTAATTCCACTCTCCCTTCATTTGGTAGCCCCTGGAAAAATTCTATCGCCAGCCCGTCTTGTCCAGCTGCCTTGCCCTTTTTCATTTTTCTCAGTTCCTTTTCTAGTTCTTCTATGGTTATTTCTCTATTGGCTATTTGGTCCGTTTGGTCCGTTGAACTGTCCTGGTCTCTGCTTCCGCCGTCTCCTTCCTCCTCTCGGTATCCTGACCCTGTTTCTTCTATGTCTTCTTCTGTGCCTCCCAGCAACTTCATTAAATGTTGGAACCAGTCCTCTTCCGCTATCTGCCGGCTTCCGGTACCCCTTTTTCTGGGCCTGAACGGTCTCAATGCTCGCCAGAGTTCGGTGGGGTTCTCGCTTTCGCATACTGCCTCCCATCGTTTCGTCCATCTTTCCTCGTATTCTTCTTTCCCAATTTTCTTTAGTTCCCTTCTCTTTTTCCTTAATCTCTGCTTCTCCTCCCCCCCGGCTTTTTGAGAAATTGTTTCAGTTGTTTCCATACTCTTCCTTTTTGTTCTCTTACTGTTTTGCTTGTCTTCATGTTTCCTGTTCTATTTCCCCCCACCCATTTTGCCATTCCCACCTCCTGCGCCGCCTCTTTTATGGCCTCCACTAAAGTGTCCCATCTGTCCAAAACTTCACTTTTCTTTTCTTTTGTTCCCCAGATTTCAGCGAAACATTCTCCGTACGCCTCAGCTTCTTCTTGCTTTCACTTGAGCTTCATTTCTCATCTTGTTTCCTTTCTCCGTTTCGGGTTGTCTTGTTCTCCATTTCCCTCGTTTCTACCAGGATTCCTTCCCCTGTGTCTCTCCATCTCCGGATCTGGGGTTTTATCCTTGTTTTTTCCCATACCGTCCTTTCGATGTCCCACCCCATTCCGTTCTCAGATCTCCGGACTTCTTGTACCATGATGTTCGTCTTTCTGTCTCTTCTTTCCCTCCATTCTTCCTGCCACTCTTTATAGGATAGACGTTTCGGCTTCATTTTTACCAGATGTCTTATCCTCTCCCCGTTCGCTCGCTCCATTCTTTTTCCCTTCATATTTACTTCCCCCATCTTTCTCCCTCTACTTGTGCATCCTCGTAAGGCTCTTGTTCCTCTCTCGTCGCTGTATCCCTTCGATACTCGACTTCCATCTCGTTCTGATTTTCATCCTTCCTCGTGTTTCCCCAAGCTGCTTCCAGTCTCCTCTCCTTCCCTTTCTCTTGCCTCCTCGTCCGCTCCACTCCCTCTATTCTTCTTTGGATTTCCGCATTTTCCCGCTGAAGTCGCTGTATCGTTTCCTCTTGCTGCTGAAATCTTTCATTCCATCTCTCCTGTTCCCCGATTAGTAATTCCTCCACTTTTTCTCTCGGGATTGCGTCACTCTCTCTCTCCTTCCCCTTTGCATCCTCTTGTATATGCCCTTGTTTTCCCCCAAAACTTCTCACTACGGCCTCCACCATTGTTTCCACCGCCCTTCTTATTATTCTTTCCCGCTTCTCCTTCCATTTTTCCAACCACTTGTTCCACATCACCTCTATCTTCTCCAGGACTTCTTTTTCCTGGCTGTGATTTTCTCTCCCGCCCTCGCTGCCTCCCTACGTGCTTCCTCGCTCTTCCTCATCCACATGTCGTTTCTCGCTGTCTTCTCCTCTGTTTCCTTTCTTTCGTCCACCTGCCCCCCAACATTCCATGAGCGAGCTTGCCACGATTACCTTCCTTCTCTTGAGTCCCAGTGCGCCTTTTGGCCGTCCCCTTCTCCTCTTGCCAGTCACCAATCTTTCCTCTGTTGTCTCTCTTGCCGCCTCGCTCCTTGGTCTCGGTGATTCCGTGCTTGTTTTCGGCCGCCATGTGCACTCTGTCGGTGTTTCGCAAATCCCGTCGGTCAGGCAGGATCCGCTCCTTCCTGCCCCTATTTCGTCTTCTTGGTCGGTGTTGTAGACCTCTCTTCCTACTTCCTTTTCCAGCCGCCGCTTGCCACCGTCGCCGCTGTTACCCCCGTCACTTCCGCTTTCTGCCATTTCACTCACTCTCATGCTCCGTCTCACCATTCCCGCTTTCTAACCTCTTTCGTGTCTTTCACCTATTTGTTTCTCCTCCGCTCTATTTTTCCTGTCCCTTTATCCACCAACACTTCCACTCGTTCCTCTCCCTCTCCAGCTGTCTTCCAACTACTTTTCTTCTATTTCTTACCTCTAACACTTCGATTTGTACTATTGTTATTTTCGCTACTTGCGCCACGCGTTCCAACCGGAACCCCCTTATTAATTATATTTTATTTAGCATAAGGACGGGTGTGAGTAAAGCGTAAACAATTTTTTAGAAGATAAATAAGTTGTAATTTGGATTCATAATTATATTTAAATTATTGTATAACCTAAAAAAAAAGCGATCAGGGTGCGCAATACATTTTTTTGTATACATTGATAACGCAGAGAATCAAGAGCTAACTAAGCATTGAAAACATCTAAAAGCCTCGCGCATTCCGTCGGGTGACGTCACGCGCGAGTCGTGCTCAGCAGTGCAGCCAGATCGCGCGCAAAAGTTACCCCCTCTCTAGTCTCTTGCGCGCCCATCACACAATCATAGTAGCGCGTGTCCGTGAGCGAGCGACGCGCGGAAGTTTTCGGAAAGAGCCGACCGCCATCGAAGTTTCCCGACCGCGCCTTCGGCAGCTACACCAATACATGGACGCTGAGCACGTTCATGTGCGGCCAAGCCGAAACGAAGGCTTCGAGGGAAAAAGCAATCTGAGCACGACTCGTACGTGACGGCACCCGACGGCGCGAGCGAGGCTTTCAGATGATTTCAATGCTTATTTAGCTCTTGATTCTCTGCGTTATTAATGTATACAAAAAAATGTATCGCACACACTGATCGCTTATTTTTTTAGTTTATACGTTTATTTAAATATTTCAATAAATCTAAATTACAACTTATTTATCTTCTAAAATATTGGTTACGCTTTACTCACACCCGTCCTTATGTCAAATAAATTATAATTCATAAAAGTAAGCGGAAATATATTTATGTTCGTATTATTGAATTAATTCTCATAGCTCTCATATGAAAAACACAAAAAAAACTTCAAAACCTTAGATTTCAACGAACCAAGAACATACATCTTCACATTTTCAATCATGACGAATTCTTAAGAACAATATCATCACAAACACATCTGAACCAAAATAATATACATCACCTAAATTATCAAAACATAAATCAAACAACACAAAATGACAACATCTTATACTCAACTCTTACTAATAGACAATAGGACACAAATAATAATCTTTCCACTGATCCTCTGAACAATATAAATTCGACAATCACATTAAATAAAACGAAAGAATGGCTTATAAATCTCTCCAACATTGATATTCCGCTACACATTTCCACATTCTTGTCTCTAGGTGAAAAGTTTTGTTTTCCTTATCTCAAACTCTCAAACATAAAAACTCATATCCACAAATCAATCTCCGAACTTGAGTCCAAATTAGATTTTTTACTCGACAACCCTAGACAAGTCGAAATTAGAACCAGATTCACTAAAATCTTAAACAAAATAAATATTCCGACATCATTTTCCAACACTAATCAAATCATAAAACACACGTCCTTATTCTTATAAAACAACCCTCAACTTTTTTAGTTACACGAGCTGATAAAGGAAATTCAACAGTCATTCTTAACAAATCAGATTACATTACAAAAACTCATAATTTTCTCGCAGCTCTTAAAAGCTGAAAATAGCAACCTATCTCGTCTCTATTGTCTGCCAAAAATCCGTAAAAATAAATATCCACTTCTTCCAATAGTATCATCAATAAATAGTTCAACACATGAACTAGCTGAATTTATACAATCTAAACGTTCTAAATTAATCAATACGACTAATTCACACGTCAAAGATAGTTTCCACCTAAAACATTCACTTTCTAACATCTCACTTCCACTCAACTACAAATTGGTCTCGTTTTATGTTGTTCTCTCTATACCAATATCCCATTACAACTTGTTATTATTACAAATTGTTATTCAAAGCCTTCAAAGAAGATCAAATCTATTTTCAAAAACATTTCCTTTAACACGTTAACTGCCGTGTCGACCGTATTCGGGTGCCAGCAAAAGTTCTCATCAGGGCACGTCACCCGTATTCGGTATCTTACAGTGGCACGGGTGGCCTGACGGGGATTTCGCTGTAAACACGCGTGGCAGTCAACGTGTTAAACGAATTAATTAAAGCCATGGAATACATCATGTTCTCAACTTTCTTTCCATTTCAAAATAAAATTTATCAACAAATCTCAGGGTTACCAATGGGTTCACCTCTGGCTCCAATACTGTCTAACATCGTCATGATTGATCTTGAAACAAATTCTCTGGAAAAATAAAAATTTTCGTTACCACTATAGAAAACATATGTTGATGATATTATTATTGCTTTACCAACAGACAAAATTGAATCCACAAAAAAGATTTTTAACTCATATAACTCAAAATTACATTTTACATCAGAAAATGAAGTAGATAAAAAATCCCGTTTCTTGATGTACTTTTAATCCATAAACAAAATTCAATTATCACAAATTGGTATAGGAAACTAACCTGGACAGGCAGATTCATAAATTTCTTTTCACACCACCCACTTTCCCAAAGAAGCCATAATTTACATACTAGTTGACAGAGCAATAAAATTATCTCATCCTTCATTTGACAAAGAGAACCTCAAACTTATTGGTATCACGATGACACAAAATTGCTATCCGATCTCTTTCACAGAAAAAATAATAAAACATCGGCTTTCCACAATCAACAATCAAAAAAAGAATATCAATTTTGATTCTTCTAGACTAATAAATGTTCCTTACACAAAAACCATCCATCATCAACCAATGCGTCTTTTCCAACAACACAACATAACATTAGTCACAAACAATAAACACAACATTTCATCGATTACTGGCTCCACCAAAGACAAAATAAATAACAACCAAAAATCCAACATAGTTTATAAAATCGATTGTAAGGATTGCAATGCCACATACATCGGCCAAACCAAAAGATACCTTGAAACCAGAATAAAAGAACATAAAAATAGCCTAGAACATACTACCACAATACACACAGCCTTAGACATACCATGCAATAGAACAAAAACATTACTTTCAATTCGACAATGTAAACATTTTACACAATGAAAATTGGCTCAAAAAAGACTAATCCTAGAAATGATCCAAATTAAGGCACACTCCAACGCCATACATTTTAGAACTGACATACAGAAACTAAGCTCGATCTATAACTCAGTATATAACTATTAAAATATTTTACAATACTTTAGTTGACATAACAATTTTAAAATTATTGCCACTATAATTTAATTTTACATACTCTTAACATGACGCACCGATTTTATTTCTCTTGACACGTCACTGCCTAAAGGACCTTTCTCCCCCGAGTCGCAAAATAAAGACTCTGATAAGCTTCACGAAATTAAAACACCACTCAGTTTCTCTCGAACTCTCCGTGATCACACAACCCAATATGTAACTGAGAAATGTAAATTTCGAGTTTTTGTTTATTTTGGAAGAAAATTTTTGAAATCTTAATCTCAATAGGTAAGCATCACAGTCATTTGATACTTTAGTAAAATTTCTTTTAAATCAATCACGTACATTAAATTTTCACAAATAAAACACAAAACTTTCTTATAATTATTATTCCCTTAAAGATTATAAAAATCGCTAAAAAACGATAAATTCTTCCATTTATTGAGTATACTCCAGCAGAACAGTATTTACTTCCATAAATACTGTCTTTTGAAATAACCTTCCAAATATAAGCAAGACCAGAAACATCAACAACATCGAGGTTAGTCGTTTCTCATATTTCATTTCTTTATAACTCCATAGTATAATAAACCACACTCTCACACATCACTCATTTCAAACACCGATGAATAAGAAGAATTAACGCAATACAAGAACTTATGCATATCAAATCAATATAGTTATAACCAAAACAGAATTAACATAACAGTTATACAAAACGACACGACAATTTTATAACACAATTATAACATAAAACATTCGTGTATTTAATTCCTTCAAACTTGATTTGTAAAATTTGTGTATTAAAATTTATAGAGAAAAATATAATTTCTGAAGAGGACCCGATCCAAAGGGTCGAAACGTAAGAAAGCATCATTTATTTCCATCGCTGACCTTGGAAAACCTCTATTGACCGGACTGGAGCCGAATCTTCAACTAGCAACTTGTCATCAACACGGTCGCCCACATCTTTGACTCATTAATTCTCATACTTTCCTCAAGCGACTAAGCATTATCCCCAAAAATAAGCCAATCATCCATCCGGCCGCGAATCGTCAGTACCAGAAAGTGCACATATTCTACAAGCGATGAAATGGTCTCGTTTGTAGCGTTCCTGGCTTCGGTCCGCAGGGGCGCGGGATCGTTCCCCGCGCTCAGTGCTTTTTTTAAAATTATTATTACTATTAATTCTTATTTGATTATTTTTATTAGGTATCATTATTATTTCAATTAGTTATTTTTTAGTGTCGAAAAATTCAGCGCGCACTCCGACCGCTCATTTTATTAGCTTGTACGTTACTTTAAATGCAATAATGCATTTAAATTACAACTTATTTATCTTCTAAAAAATTGTTTGCGCTTTGTTTGCGCTTGTTTTTGGGGATGATGCTTTATCGCTTGATGAAAGTATGAGAATGAATATAATAATACGAATATAAATATATTTCCGCTTACTTTTATGAATTACTATTTACTTGGGGTAGGGACGGGTGTAAGTAAAGCGTAAACAATTTTTTAAAAGATAAATAAGTTGTAATTTAGATTTATTATTACATTTAAATCAACGTACGATCGAATAAAATAAGCGGTCGGAGTGCGCGTTAAATTTTTCGACACTATAAGATAACTAATTAAAATAATAATGATAACTAATCAAATAAGAATTAATAATAATAATAAATTTTAAAAAATGCTGAGCGCGGGGACGTTCCCGCGCCCCTGCAGACCGAAGTCAGGAACGCTACCAACGGGACCATCTCATCGCTTGTAGAATACGTGCACTATCTGGTACTGACGATTCGCGGCCGGATGGATGAATGGCTTATTTTTGGAGATATTGCTTTATCGCTCGATGAAAGTATATGAGAATGAATACAATAATGGGAATATAAATGTATTTCCACTTACTTTCATGAATTACAATTTATTTGGCATAGGGCGTAAGTAGTGTGAGTAAAGCGAAAACAATTTTTTAGAAGTTAAATAAATTGTAATTTAGATTTATTATTACATTAAAATTAACGTACAAACTAATCAAATAAGCGGTCGGAGTGCGCGATAAATTTTTCGACACTAAAAGATAACTAATTAAAATAATAATGCTAACTAATAAACATAACTAATCAAATAAGAATTAATGGTAATCAGAATTTAAAAAAAAGCACTGAGCGCGGGGAGCGATCCCGCGCCCCTGCGGACCGAAGCCAAGAACGCTATCAACGAGACCATCTCATCGCTTGTAGAATATGTGCACTTTCTGGTACTGACGATGCGTGGCCGGATGGATAATTGGTTTGTTTTTGGGGATAATGCTTTATCGCTTGATGAAAGTATGAGAATTAATGAGTCAAAGATGTGGGCGACCGTGTTGATGACAAGTTGCTAGTTAAAGATTCGGCTCCAGTCCGGCCAATAAAGGTTTTCCAAGGTCAGCGATGGAAATAAATTATGCTTTCTTATGTTTCGGCCCTTTGGTTCGGGTCCTCTTCAGAAATTATATTTTTCTCTATAAATTTTGATACACAAATTTTCCAAATCAAGTTTGAAGGAATTAAATACACGAATGTTTTATGTTATGATTGTGTTATAAAATTGTTGTGTCGTTTTGTATAACTGTTATGTTAGTTCTGTTTTGGTTATAACTATATTGATTTGATATGCATAAGTTCTTGTATTGCGTTAATTCTTCTTATTCGTCGGTGTTTGAAATGAGTCATGTCTGAGAGTGTGGTTTATTATACTATGGAGTTATAAAGAAACGAAATATGAGATACGACTAAGCTCGATGTTGTTGATATTTCTAGCTTTTGCTTATATTTGGAAGGTTATTTCAAAAGACAGTATTTATGGAAGTAAATACTGTTTTGCTGGAGTATACTCAATAGATGGAAGAATTTATCGTTTTTTAGCGATTTTTATCATCTGTAAGGGATTAATAATTATAAGAAAGTTTTGTGTTTTATTTGTGAAAATTTAATGTACGTGATTGATTTAAAAGAAATTTTACTAAAGTATCCAATGACTGTGATGATTACCTATTGAGTTTAAGATTTCAAAAATTTTCTTCCAAAATAAACAAAAACTCGAAATTTACATTTCTTAGTTACATATTGGGTTGTGTGATCACGGAGAGTTCGAGAGAAACTGAGTGGTGTCTTAATTTCATGAAGCTTATTAGAGTCTTTATTTTGCGATTCGGGGGAGAAAAATCCTTTAGGCAGTGACGTGTCAAGAGAAATAAAATCGGTGCGTCATGTTAAGAGTATCAAAAATTTAATTATAGTGGCAATAATTTTAACATTGTTATGTCAAGTAAAGTATTGTAAAATATTTTTATAGTTATATAATGAGTTATAGATCGAGCTTAGTTTTTGTATGTCAGTTCTAAAATTTATGGCGTTGGAGTGTGCCTTAATTTGGATCATTTCTAGGATTAGTCTTTTTTGAGCCAATTTTCATTGTTTAAAATTTTAACATTGTCGAATTGAAAGTCATGTTTTTGTTCTATTGCATGTTGTGCTAAGGCTGTGTGTATTGTGGTAGTATGTTTTAGGCCATTTTTATGTTCTTTTATTCTGGTTTCAAGGTATCTTTTGGTTTGGCCGATGTATGTGGCATTGCAATCCTTACCATCGTTTTTATAAACTATGTTGGATTTATCGTTGTTATTTATTTTGTCTCTGGTGGAGCCAGTAATCGATGGAATGTTGTGTTTATTGTTTGTGACTAATGTTTTGTTGTATTGTTGGAAAATGCGCATTGGTTGATGGATTTTTTTTGTGTAAGGAACATTTATTAGTCTGGAAGAATCAAAATTGTTGTGATTCTTTTTTGATTGTTGATTGTGGAAAACCGATGTTTAATTATTTTTTCTGTGGAAGAGATCGGATAGCAATTTCTGGTCATCGTGTTACTAATAAGATTGAGGTTTTCTTTGTCAAATGAAGGATGAGATAATTTCAGTGCTCTGTCAACTAGCTCGTAAATTATGGCTTTTTTGGGAAAGTGGGTGGTGTGAAAAGAAATTTATGAATCTGCCTGACCAGGTTGGTTTCCTATACCAATTTGTGATAATTGATTTTTGTTTATGGATTAAAAGTATATCAAGAAACGGGATTTTTTTTATCTACTTCATTTTCTGATGTAAATTGTAATTTTGAGTGATATGAGTTAAACATCTTTTTCGTGGATTCAATTTTGTCTGTTGGTAGAGCAATAATAATATCATCAACATATCTTTTATATAGTGGTAACGAAAATTTTCATTTTTCCAGAGCATTTATTTCAAGATCAATCATGACGATGTTAGATAGTATTAGAGGCAGAGGTGAGCCCATTGGTAACCCTGAGATTTGTTGGTAAATTTTATTTTGAAATGTAAAGAAAGTTGAGAACATGGTGTATTCTATGGCTTTAATTAATTCGTTTAAAGGAAATGTTTTTGAAAATAGATTTGAACTTCTTTGAAGGCTTTGAGTAACAAGTTCTAATGGGATGTTGGTATAGAGAGAAACAACATCAAACGAGACCAATTTGTAGTTGAGTAGAATTGAAATGTTAGAAAGTGAATGTTTTAGGTGGAAACTCTTTGACGTGTGAATTAGTCGTATTGATTAATTTAGAAAGTTTAGATTGTATAAATTCAGCTAGTTGATGTGTTGACCTATTTATTGATGATACTATTGGACGAAGTGGATATTTATTTTTACGAATTTTCGGCAGACAATACAGACGAGATAGGTTGCTATTTTCAGCTTTTAAGTATTGGTATTTTGTTTCATCAATGATTTTTAGGGTTTTCCATCTGGAGAGAATATTGTTAATGCCTTTTTGTAGAGTGTTGATGGCATTTCTATTTGTTAAGTTGTAATTTGACGAATCTGCGAGTAAATTATGAGTTTTTGTAATGTAATCTGATTTGTTAAGAATGACTGTTGAATTTCCTTTGTCAGCTCGTGTAACTGAAAGTTGAGGGTTGATTTTAAGAATGAGGCCGTGTGTTTTAAAATTTGTTTAGTGTTGGAAAATGATGTTGGAATATTTATTTTGTTTAAGATTTTAGTGAATCTGGTTCTAATTTCGACCTGTCTAGGGTTGTCGAGTAAAAAATCTAATTCGGACTCAAGTTCGGAGATTGATTTGTGGATATGAGTTTTTATGTTTGAGAGTTTGAGGTAAGGAAAACAAAACTTTTCACCTAGAGACAACAATGTGGAAATGTGTAGCGGAATATCAATGTTGGAGAGATATATAAGCCATTCTTTCGTTTTATTTAATGTGATTGTCGAATTAATATTGTTCAGAGGATCAGTGGAAAGATTATTATTTGTGTCCTGTTGTCTATTAGTAAGAGTTGAGTATAAGATGTTGTGATTTTGTGTTGTTTGATTTATTCTTTGATAATTTAGGTGATGTATATTGTTTTGGTTCAGATGTGTTTGTGATGATATTGTTCTTATAAATTCGTCATGATTGAAAATGTGAAGATGTATGTTCTTGGTTCGTTGAATTCTGAGGTTTTGAAGTTTTTTTTTGTGTTTTTCATATGAGAGTTTTCATATGAGAGCTATGAGAATGAATATAATAATACGAATATAAATATATTTCCGCTTACTTTTATGAATTATAATTTATTTGGCATAAGGACGGGTGTGAGTAAAGCGCAAACAATATTTTAGAAGATAAAAAAGTTGTAATTTAGATTTATTATAATATTTAAATTAACGTATAAACTAAAAAAATAGGCGATCAGAGTGTGCGATACATTTTTTTGTATACATTAATAACGCAGAGAATCAAGAGCTAAATAAGCATGGAAATCATCTAAAAGCCTCGCTCGCGCCGTCGGTTGACGTCACGCACGAGTCGTTCTCAGATTGCTTTTTCTCTCGAAGCCTTCGTTTCGGCTTGGCCGCACATGAACGTGCTCAGCGTCCATGAATTGGTGTAGCTGCCGAAGGCACGGTCGGGAAACTTCGATGGCGCTCGGCTCTTTCCGAAGACGTCCGAGCGTCGCTCGCTCACGGACACGCGCTACTATGATTGTGTGATGGGCGCGCAAGAGCCTAGAGAGGGGGTAACTTTTGCGCACGATCTGGCTGCACTGGTGCTCAGATTGCTTTTTCCTTCGATGCGTTCGTTTCGGCTTGGCCGCACGTAAACGAGCTCGGCGTCCATGTGTTGGTGTAGCTGCCGAAGGCGCGGTCGGGAAACTTCGGCGCGCTCGGCTCTTTCCGAAGATGTCCGAGCGTCGCTCGCTCACGGACACGCGCTACCATGGAGACTAGAGTAAAGGAGCCCGAACGCATATGGCGGAATCGTCGAAAAGTGGATCGCGAAAGTGATGAAAGATCTTGTAGTTTGAAAAATATCCGCAAGCGATACCAGCGCCTGGGACCGAATAGGATAGGTGCGTGAGGACCGGCTTAGCAGTGTTTGTGACATACATACAGTGACGTTTTACTGTCAGTTATACTATGTATGTGAGCATTACATATATGTCAGTTACATACAGTTTACGCAGTTGACGGTGTTACACATCGTTGCGTGATATTTCGGTATTAAAAGTATTTATAAAATCAAAACAGAAAAAGACCATACAATAAAGGTAAGAACTGAACCTTATCATTATGTTTATGCAGTTAATTCGCGAATTAGCCAAAATATTGGCAGGTATTGCGATCAGCATGTGCAACCACATTTTGATTCATTTTGTCAAATCGTTTGTATTTTTTTTATTGCATGCTATCGTTGCCGAATTTAATTATAATTGCCATTCATTTTAATGCTGTTAGAGATTTATTGATACAGCAAAAATGTAATGCATGATGCTTGGACAAAAAAACGTTTTTTAGGTTGAATATGCGAATCCTTTAATATAAGTACGCCTCGCTCCCATTTCGTTATAATGTATTACCTGTAATATTTAATTCGATTTATTTTTTGTTTTCAGTTTCGCCATGGGTAAATATTGTGCTTACCCAGCATGTCGGAGTGGGCGCAACGTGGACCGGTCGCAGCGCAAGCGGTTGGGGATAAGGCAGGCTTCGGTCTTTAAAGTGCCAAAGGTAAATTGACAGATAAAATTCAAAAAATTCTCTATCTTTGTTCTTTGAGTTTTCATTACCTAGTAAATTTTCGTTTTTTTTATAGCATATGGTCCAGCGCTGGAGCGAAGCGGTCCAACGTCAGCTCTTACCGGAACACTTCATATGCGAGCTGCACTTCCCAAACAAAAGTATCATCCGCGAAGACCGTGTCGTAAGGGCCGACGGTGTGATTGAAATGATCGCTCGGAGCAGATATTTGCTCGCTGACGATGCAGTGCCGATTGCGGTTCAGAATAAGGTGAGATTAAAATTGTTTTATGTAGATTACTCATAAAAAATCCCAGGCGAAACAGGACGACGAATCACAGAATTGTTTACATTTAAATAGGAGAACGTCAATGACCCTCGTGGCAATGTTTTGATCGACTTGCCTGGATCATCGAATACGCTTCCGATTGGACCTATACGTCAGAGTCAAAACGTAAGTACCTGAGTCAAAATTTTTAGCCTCCTCTGAACCCTTGCAGGACCCATTTCTTTTGTAATACATAAGCCGCCAGCGTCCGTTGAACCGACGGAACCCCGTTTGTCGAGTTCAGTGCCATGAAGAGACCTCCTCTTGGTCCAGTGTAGCCTCTGTTAGACCTCCTAAACCTTCTTTTGACCCCCAGTATGAGTGAAACGCGCAGAACACAGGCCTCCGTAACCTGCTTTTAATCTCAAACCGTTACCTTGACCCCACCTAAGCTGCTTTCGGCTCAAATTCGATATCTCTTCCATTATCACTCCATTGTAGCCTGATCGGTAACCCGTTCGATGATGAACATAATACGTTTTCCCTGATTATCGCCCGAAGAACGGTACAGGTAAATATGCATTATCAGATGATGAATAAATACTGTACAATTAATAAAAATACATCGTCCCCTTATCAAATTATTAGTGCAATATTAATATGCGAAAACAATCAAATTTTATCAATATCGATTTGTTATTATTTCATGAGCGATTCATAAAAGAATGCTCGTATATACATCCTTACTCCAATTCTTTCGGATTAATGGGCGTCACGAATTTTCCTGTGAGAAAAAATCTCACAGGAAAATTCTTAATAAATGCCAGGTTATCCACTATAAGCTTACGCGACGTTTTTCATCCCTGACATTTCTTCTTAAACCCTCTAGTTCTTGAGTTACATTGCATTATCTAGAATTAGTCTTTTTTAGCAAAAAATAACATAACATTGCGAAAAAAAATCGTACGAAACTTTATAAAAAACGAAAATGGAGCTCCTGCTACCCCGTTCAAGTTTATCATGGATAAACATGACAATTTTTTTTTGCATAACCCCAATTCTCGATGGTCGAAAAAAAGCCGAAAAACAGTGATGTATAAAAGTGCGTATCGGGTCGAAAAAGAAATCATAAAAAAATATTTCAGAAAAGCAAAATAAAGCTGCATTTGTTCCCGTCAAAACGCCGTTCGGTAAATTTGGTAAAACATTTTTTTTACGAAGCTATGTAACTTTTAGTCCAGCAAGAAATATCGACTGGTGTATTCAAACTTTTAAGCGCCGGTGCATATTATACATATATATATATATAATACTCGAAATATGTGGTTGCGTTAATATATTCGAATATACACTACCAGTCAAAAGTATTCGGGCACTTCAGATAACTGCAAAACTTAATATCACTTTGGATAATTGCAAACTTATGGTAGAATAATTATTATTTTACGAAGATACTATAAAGCTCTGTATCATTAATTAATTATATAGACCTTTATAGTATCTTCGTGAAATAATAAATGAAATAAATTATATTACTCTAACATTATTTGGCAATTATCCAGCGCTCAAAAGTTTTGCGATTATGTGGACTGTCCGAAAACTTTTGGCTGGCAATGTAGATCTAAATAACATATAATTTTGATATCTATATGAAACGTTAGGGTGTTCATTATAGTCTATTTCATGTTCTTAAAGATTGAAATTGTCGGTTTGGAATTCAAGCTCATTCGATTTTTTCTTTATTTTTTTCGTTTTGTTTTTGTCCTTCAAAAATATGCTTCATACATACACGTGGAAATATTTTTGACGTGCTGAAAATGAAAAAAAAAAAGAAAAATCAAACATTTTATTTGGAATCGACGATAATCGGCCATCGCCATTTATCGACTCATTATTGAATGAACAAAAAAAAACAAAAAGGTCAAAAACAAAAGGAAAAAAATAAAGAAAAAATCGAATGAGCTTGAATTCCAAACCGACAATTTCAATCTTTTAGAACATGAAATAGACTATAATGAACACCCTAGCGTTTCATATTGAAACGTACAAGTCCGTCCCATGCCAAAAACCCCCACCACAAAAATCATCAGACGGTAAGCGACCGATTGAGAGGAGCAGGGGAGGGGGAACAAGAAAAGTCGAGTGGGCAGATACGACCTTCAAGGTCACAAAGCAACAAGCAGACAGAAAAAGTTCGAGAGAAAAACAGAAAATAAACAAAAACAGTAGAAAAAGTTAACGACGGTTAAAAAGTAAGGGAAGAGGAAAGAGTCGTTGGAAAGAAAACAGAGAAAGTAACAAAAAAAAACAAAGGAAGAATAAATTTATTTAAAACATGAAAAAAGTTAACAATAAGGGTAATGATGGGTAATTGGTAAGGGAAGGGGAAAAGTAAACAATAAAATGTGGGTTTAAAAGAGGAAGAAAGTTGGAGGAACGTCACTTCTTCTTCTACTTTTTGTGTGGATCAACTAGTACCGCTCAGCGGAGTACCACCTTTTGAGGAGGGAAAAACTGATGAGAGGAACCTTGAAAAAACAATAAGAAAAAGAAGTCATTAGCATAGAGTAGGAGGTTGTTTTTATCAAGCAGTACCGCTCAGCGGAGTACCACCTTTTTTAGGAGGGAAAAACTGATGAGAGGAACCTTAAAAAAAACAATTAAAAGAAAGAGGTCAATAGATACCGGAACAAAAACCGGGAAGAGAATAAAAGAAAAATAGCACTAAAAAACATTAAAGATTAATCAAAGGAGGAATAAATTATAGAGGAGAGATAGAAAATTAGGATCAGGCGAATAGAAAGTGCGAGGAGGTAGCAGAAATACCCGGCGGCAATACACACACACATCCATACAACTGTAAAAACACGAAATACCTACAAGGGCTCCCGAAAATATCAGGAGAACCCAAAGGTCAAGAAGGCATCTCGAAATTCAAACACCACACCGACACAATACACGTAACTAGCGGGAATATCAGCATAAGCGGGTACGTGGCGCCATCCGACGTCTTCAAACACGGTTAGAGTAATCGATTATCGACGCGCGATAATCGGTTACGCTCACGGGGAGTAAGTACGAGAGAGCACGCCGTAGCGCGGGAGTCAAAGGCGCGCCGCGATCCACCGCGTCGTGACCCACTATAGTAGGGGGACTCAGGGAGCACGGTTAGCACGAGAGCGCGCTCGGCGCCACGCGCAACGAGCGACAGTAGGCAAAGAGAGGGAAGCGCGCCGTATCGAGATTGAGCGCGCTGCGATCGATACCGCTAGGGAGAGTGGACCGCGACAGACAGCGCCACGCGCAACCTAGGGAAAGGCGCCCGGTTGACTCCGCGCACCATAGGCGAGAGCGCGCCTTAACTCACGCACGCCTCAAGCGCCAATACGTGTAGGAGAAGGGGAAATCATCGACCTAAAGTAGAGTAATCGCGCTCGCGCACACTTACCATCCGAGCAATGCGAGTATTGTACCGACTGCGCAGCGACACATTCAAACACACAAAACACACTCCAGCGACACATTCAAACACACAAAACACACACCAGCGACACATTCAAACACACAAAACACACTCCAGCGACACATTCAAACACACAAAACACACTCCAGCGACACATTCAAACACACAAAACACACTCCAGCGACACATTCAAACACACAAAACACACACCAGCGACACATTCAAACACACAAAACACACTCCAGCGACACATTCAAACACACAAAATACACTCTAGCGACACACAAAACAAACGCCAGCGACACATTAAAACACACAAAATATACTCCAGCGCTACATTGAAATACCCAAAATACAACACACATAACACTTGTACACAGGAATCTTTTAACATTATATCGAGTCAAAAATACTGAATAAATGTCATTTTATTATCAAATACCTCCAAAACAAAGAGTTTAAATTAATTTCTTCCCTGATCGAGTCCCGAACAAATAAAATTTATAGTAACAAATTCCGACCCGTTACATTTGGCGCCCAACGTGGGGCTCGATCATAAGAAAGAAAATCTCGTAGGAGGTATTAATAAAAATAAAATGGCACAACAAAACAACGAAACGTCCCTTCACTGGGAATCAACGACGGCGGATGGATTAATAGAAGAAGCCCGTAGAAGAGACCGACAAAATATTGGGCGACTGTCGGAAATAGGATCAGCCCCAACCACGAACGAAGAAACTTTTGAGATCGGTCAAAATAGAGGCGATACCGAGGTAATCGTTGAGGACAACGAAACTGAGCACAGCGCGACCACTCTGGCTCTCATCAAAGCCATGAACAGCATACGCAACGAGCAGCGTAGGGAACGCCTCACCACCCAGGCGGAAATCAAGCAACAAGATGATCAATGCATCATAAGGACACGCCAGTTAAACGAGGAAATCAACAAGAAAATCGAAAACAACATGAACAAAATCGAGGAACGCACTGAACGAAAAATCGTCATCGCTCAGAAAATGATCGAGCAAAATCACGAACAAACCCAGAGGGAAAACAACGAAAAAAGCGAAGATTTCGACACGCGGATGGAAGCCATCAGACGGACAATATCCCAGCTCCTCCATTCATCGAAGGACGTCGGAGAAGTTGTCACGGATCATTCCAAGCGTATCACGGAATGCGAGAGAAACATTCAAGCACAAAACTCGAACACCATGGGCAACACGACATGGGGATCGGGATTGAACGTGAGCCAGGCATATGCAGCAAAACAGAAACCACCCACGTACAATGGCGACGGCAGACAACGGCCAATGCGCTTCCTGAAAGATTTTAAGGAATTCTGGCGAATTACTGGTAACACAGACCTCCACTATCTGATCAGCCAGTCATTACGTGACACGGCTAAAGATTGGTGGAGGATCGTTGAAGATAGGATCCAGACAATTAAAGACTTCGAAGAGAAGTTCCGGGCGCGATACTGGAGTCAAGAGATCCAGGACAAAATCCGCCGGAATCTCGAGTTCGGGGCGTACGAATGGGACGGGCACCAAATGACCCGGACCGAATACGCAACCCGAATATTTGGGAATGCGAAAGATTTAAGTGAAGGGCCAGCAGAGGAGCAAATCATTCGAAAACTGGCCAATCACTTTGACGAATCCATCCGAATGGCAGTACGAGTCAGCGGCATAAAAAACATTGATGCCTTCCTGGAACTTTTGGAGAGCATGGATGGAGCAGGACCTCTGAATGTAAGAAGATCCTTTCCACGGGGGCATGAGACCAGCAATTCAAACTGGCAGCCAAACAACCAATGGAAAAATCAAAGGTTTGGCACATTCGGGGGACCCCGCCCGATGGGAACGAACCAGCAATGGAGACCGGAATACCCCAGGTATACAGGACCACCTCAACCATTTCAAGCTCGCCAACCAGGGAACAACGGCTTCAATAACGCAACAACCAGAACGTTTTGGCCACAAGGATCCAGGGAGGTCAGACCTCCTTTGAACGCTAACGCGCCGGCTTGGAACCCAAGGCAGCACGAAGGAATGGTGAACGGTAATCCGCCACCTAATGGACAAACGGAGCAACAGGCATCGCCAACCCAAATTGGGCAACCCGCCGGACAACAACCGAACCAGGGAAACTACTGAACGTTGCGCCCGAATCGATGGCAATCACCACGACGGATGACACATCACGAGGCGCAACGGACGATGAGGCAACCCAAGAAGCAATGGAAGAAGCACTGGAGAGAAGAAAAAGAAACATGAAAAAAAGGGAGCGAAAGAAGCGGAAAAGAAACGAAGTTGGAGAACAGGAGTCATCCGACAGACTAGGAATGATCAACATTCCAGTGAAGAAGACGAAAGAAAGGACAACACAAACAATACGGGAGGAAGACACAAATAAGCAACGCCGCATTGAAGAGATCAGTACGGAGAGCAATTCAACAGGGGAAGGTGAAAAAACAAAGAAAAATAGGACAGAAGACAGGACAAACATATACGAGCACCCCAGAGAATTTCTGATGGAAAACCCAGGGCGAGGTGAAGGAGCAAAAAGAATCCACCTGAAATGCCCTACACTACCCATCAACATAGAAGGGGTCACAGTAGAAATTCTGGTCGACAGCGGAAGTGAAGTGTCGTGCATGTCGGAAGACTTTTTTCTCCAACACCAGGATAATTTTAAAAACTGTCCGAGAATACCAGTAACGAGCACCGAAGCGGTAGGAGCATTCGGCGGCAAGTCAGGAAGAATCAAACAACAAATCATGGTCGAGGCAAAAATATACCAAGCGAGAGGAAACTTACAAATGCTCATTATACCGAAAATGAGCAGAAACGCGATCCTGGGAATCGACGGGCTATTCGAACTGCAGGTAGAGGTCGACGCGAGCAACGGGGTCATTAGAATCATGGACGAGGTGGTCGCCAAGTTGGAAGAGGGGAGGTGGAATGAGCAAAGAAGACAACCCAAGAAGGAACAAGTGATCCGCATCTCCACGGCAGAAGGAGTGCTGGATGACGGAATTACGGAAGCCGAGATACGGGACAAAATACACGAATGTCTGAATATAAAAGAGGAAGTGAGAAATGCCTTCCAGGATTTAATACGGAATTACCAACACATCTTTAGCCGGAGACCTGGCAGGATGCAAGCGTACACCCACAACTTGGTTCTAAAGAATCCTGAACCATACATGCACCGTTCATACCCAGTGCCAATTCAGTACCGGGAGAAAGTACAAAAAGAAATCCAAAGGATGCTCGAGCACGGCGTCATAGAACGAGCAAAAAGCCGATTCATCAACCCATTAGTAACCGTAGTAAAAAAAGATGGGTCGATTCGGTTATGTCTGGATGCGCGACAATTAAACGCATTTTTAGTCGAAGATCACGACACCGCACCGCCAACTGAGGAGATCTTCCAACGATGTGGAGGAGCACGAGTCATGTCCAGTTTGGATATGACCAGCAGTTTTTGGCAGATCCCGTTGGCAGTCGAATCCAGGCAATACACAGCCTTCCAACACGAAGGAAAATGCTATCAGTTTACAGTAACACCCTTCGGCTTAAAAACAAGCACAGCAAGTTTGATCAGAGGACTGGACATCGTCCTGCAAGATCTGGGGGACTCAGTCATCAACTTCGTCGATGACCTGCTGTGTGTATCAAAAGATGAGCAGCAACACCTAACCCATTTGCAACATCTATTCGAACGGATTAGTCTAAACAACATGACACTCAATTTCAAGAAATCCAGATTTTTCCAGCAAGAGGTGACATTCCTGGGTCACATATTAACGACCTCGGGAATAAGACACTACAGAAATTCCGGACATACTTACTCGGCGCGAAAATAAGGATAAGAACGGACCATAAAGCGCTTACCTTCCTGAAAACGTGTCGATTCGTGGGGGACCGAATGCTGAGATGGGCACTGCTCATACAAGATTACGACATTGAAATCGAGCATTGGCCGGGGAAACAAAACACAGTGGCCGATGCACTCAGCAGAACAAATTACAACACGGTTAACACCCCTGGGAAAGTCGTCCTGACCGCCATACTCGCCAGGAAGCCAGACAACGATATCAAGCAAAAATTCAAAAGGATTGGAGAGATACAAAGAAACCAGGAAAATCTACGACTCATATGGGAAAATTGCAAGGAAGACACTATGCAAGAAGACGGGAAGAAGAAGTATCGGATCAACGAGGAATGCCTCCAAAAATATGACACAGCTGGCAGATGGAAGGCCGTATTACCCGAAGAACTCCTAAGGGCATTTATAGTAGAATGTCATGAATTATATGGTCATCAGGGAGCACGAAAAACCTTCCACCTAATAAACGAGGACTTTACTTGTCCACAATTGGCAAAGCGAGTACGCCAAGTAATAGCAACTTGCGACAAGTGCCAAAGGGTCAAAGTAGCTGTCCAAACCAATTATGCAGAGATGCAAAATATTCTCCCTGACGGCCCAAGCGATCTGGTCTCCATAGACTTCTATGGACCCCTGCCGAAGTCAGTAGGGGGGGTACAACACATCCTGGTGGCAATCGACGCCTTCACAAAATTCGTAAGATTGTACCCTCTAAAAAAGGCCAATACGGCGGCCACGATCAACCTGATATTCACGGATTACATCCCGAAGTACGGAAAACCAAGAAGGATCCAATTTGACCACGGAACCCAGTTCACGTCAAAAATTTGGTTGAAACGACTGGAAGACGAAAACATCCAAGGAGTGTTTTCCTCGATTCGGCATCCGCAGGGAAATATCGTGGAAAGAGTGAACCGAGAGCTAGGCCGATTCTTCAGAACATTCCTGGAAGAGAAACATTCCGGGTGGTATCGATGGGTACCCGTAATCCAGGACTGTATCAACGAGACACAACATGAAACTACAGAAGTCACACCGGCGGAACTTCAACTACGCAAGAGACCATACCGAATATGGCGGGAATGGGTACTGGCACTAAGAAAGGACCAGAAGAACGACTAGACCTACGAACAAAAAATCGAGCTAGTACGAGAAAGAATAAGGAAAAAGGGGCTAAAACGGGCCGAAAGATTCAACAAAACACACGCCACAACTAATTTTGAAGAAGGGGAAATGATTCTAGTACGGGCCTTAAACGTATCGGACCCAGCAAAACAAAAAACCGCAAAATTCATGCTCCTCTATGAGGGAACATACAGAATAAAAAAATGTGTTGGACGGGCCACATTTTTGTTGGAGGACCCAAAAACAAAAAAAGAACGGGGAAAGTTCCACGCAAGCATGTTAAAACGCTATCTAGCGGCGACTCGGGAAAACAAAATAGAAGAAAAAGAGGATACACACGACCACCTCGAAGATCGAAGACTTAATGCTGAAGGTCAAGGAGGGGTATATAAGGAAGCCCGCGAAATCGAAAACTCCTTACCAAAGTCAGCATGAAAGGAGAGAAGAAGGAGTCACGGTGGCAAGTACGAAACAGGAAAAACCAACGAAAAAAGATACGCGCAGAGATTCGAAACGGAACGGGCCAATCAACGGGCAAGGATACAAGAAAGGAAATCACCGAGGAAAGAATACCTAACGAGAACGAGGCACAACAAATCGACGCGAGCGAGATAAACAAACCCGGCGAATTCGAACTTTTCGAGGTGACAGATGAAAACATTAAAGGATGGTATCCCGGAATATCGCTCGAAGATTCGGAGGAGGGGGTAAAGGACATCGAAGAAGCACGAAAATTCATCAGTCGAGAATCAGACGATCTAGAGGCACAATGTATAAGAATCGCGACGTATCGAACCTGCAAGGGACGTATAGTGGCGTTACAATCTCCGGGGTAACCAACCCGAATGAGGTTTTTCTGCACCTCAACCAGCGAGATGGAAGAGAAGCGGCAATTATTCGGACATGGCAGAGGATGAGCCCCGATGAACCCGGAATCCACCGTATCCTGGAGGAGGAAGTATTTCCGGGTGCGGCCATCCTCTATCGCCACGCCGATGAATTCTACCGGGCATCGGTCATCAAAAAAAAAGAAGATGGAGACCTCGTCGTGTGGCTGGGAGACTGGGGGAGCACGGTGTACGCTAGCATCGAGGAGTGCTACACCGCCCCCGAAATGGCCTACGTCTATCCGTACCAGGCCATCCCAGCGACACACGGAATCCTGGTGCCGATCAACGAACAGTGGACAGAAGATGATAATTTTTACGCACGAGAGATCGCACAAGACACCACCTGGACAGCCCAGATATGGGGAACGCCATCAGCGATGGGTCTGGTCCTAGTCGAGTTATTTCTCGAGGACGAGGGCCTGAACAATGGTCGCAGTCTGACGGACCTGTTCGTGGAATCCGGAATGGCCCGAAAGACAGGGGAGCCCAATCCTCCCGACATCGTGAGCAAGGGGTGTCGACACGGCGACGTGTTTTACCACCGAGAGGCTCTAAGGAGATGGGTGGGGGTCGAAAATCACAACATCGAGTCCGTCAACGCCACCACGGTCACCGACGACCATGAGGACGACGACCCGAGCAATACAGAGAGTTGGGAGGACGAGAACGACGGCGACGACAACGCAGAAACGCTCATCAACAACAGCGAGTGCGACAGCGAGGAGGACGACTTCTGGAGGTCAATGGGCATTAACAACGACGTGACCTCTGAAAAGGACAGCGACGACGACAACAGTCTGGCCTCACTGTAAAACAATAAAAACACAAAAACAAAACCCCGAGTTACATTTAGAATTATTTTGCGTGCGAAGGACAGCGGTCCACCAAAAAGCGAGCGAAACATAGGATAAGGGAAGGGGAAGGAGAAACAAACGCGTCAGCGAAAAAGGAAGAAGAAGCCGGAGGGATGTGGGTAAGGCAGGAAAAATTAGTTTTGGTTTTGATTCTTCCATAATTTGAATGCCGCAAGGGCAATTCAAACCAAAAAAGAATCAAAAAGGGGGACAATGAGACGTACAAGTCCGTCCCATGCCAAAAACTCCCACCACAAAAATCATCAGACGGTAAGCGACCGATTGAGAGGAGTAGGGGAGGGGGAACAAGAAAAGTCGAGTGGGCAGATACGACCTTCAAGGTCACAAAGCAACAAGCAGACAGAAAAAGTTCGAGAGAAAAACAGAAAATAAACAAAAACAGTAGAAAAAGTTAACGACGGTTAAAAAGTAAGGGAAGAGGAAAGAGTCGTTGGAAAGAAAACAGAGAAAGTAACAAAAAAAAAGAAAGGAAGAATAAATTTATTTAAAACATGAAAAAAGTTAACAATAAGGGTAATGATGGGTAATTGGTAAGGGAAGGGGAAAAGTAAACAATAAAATGTGGGTATAAAAGAGGAAGAAAGTTGGAGGAACGTCACTTCTTCTACTTTTTGTGTGGATCAACTAGTACCGCTCAGCGGAGTACCACCTTTTGAGGAGGGAAAAACTGATGAGAGGAACCTTGAAAAAACAATAAGAAAAAGAAGTCATTAGCATAGAGTAGGAGGTTGTTTTTATCAAGCAGTACCGCTCAGCGGAGTACCACCTTTTTTAGGAGGGAAAAACTGATGAGAGGAACCTTAAAAAAAACAATTAAAAGAAAGAGGTCAATAGATACCGGAACAAAAACCGGGAAGAGAATAAAAGAAAAATAGCACTAAAAAACATTAAAGATTAATCAAAGGAGGAATAAATTATAGAGGAGAGATAGAAAATTAGGATCAGGCGAATAGAAAGTGCGAGGAGGTAGCAGAAATACCCGGCGGCAATACACACACACATCCATACAACTGTAAAAACACGAAATACCTACAAGGGCTCCCGAAAATATCAGGAGAACCCAAAGGTCAAGAAGGCATCTCGAAATTCAAACACCACACCGACACAATACACGTAACTAGCGGGAATATCAGCATAAGCGGGTACGTGGCGCCATCCGACGTCTTCAAACACGGTTAGAGTAATCGATTATCGACGCGCGATAATCGGTTACGCTCACGGGGAGTAAGTACGAGAGAGCACGCCGTAGCGCGGGAGTCAAAGGCGCGCCGCGATCCACCGCGTCGTGACCCACTAGAGTGGGGGGACTCAGGGAGCACGGTTAGCACGAGAGCGCGCTCGGCGCCACGCGCAACGAGCGACAGTAGGCAAAGAGAGGGAAGCGCGCCGTATCGAGATTGAGCGCGCTGCGATCGATACCGCTAGGGAGAGTGGACCGCGACAGACAGCGCCACGCGCAACCTAGGGAAAGGCGCCCGGTTGACTCCGCGCACCGTAGGAGAGAGCGCGCCTTAACTCACACACGCCTCAAGCGCCAATACGTGTAGGAGAAGGGGAAATCATCGACCTAAAGTAGAGTAATCGCGCTCGCGCACACTTACCATCCGAGCAATGCGAGTATTGTACCGACTGCGCAGCGACACATTCAAACACACAAAACACACTCCAGCGACACATTCAAACACACAAAACACACACCAGCGACACATTCAAACACACAAAACACACTCCAGCGACACATTCAAACACACAAAACACACTCCAGCGACACATTCAAACACACAAAACACACTCCAGCGACACATTCAAACACACAAAACACACACCAGCGACACATTCAAACACACAAAACACACTCCAGCGACACATTCAAACACACAAAATACACTCTAGCGACACACAAAACAAACGCCAGCGACACATTAAAACACACAAAATATACTCCAGCGCTACATTGAAATACCCAAAATACAACACACATAACACTTGTACACAGGAATCTTTTAACATTATATCGAGTCAAAAATACTGAATAAATGTCATTTTATTATCAAATACCTCCAAAACAAAGAGTTTAAATTAATTTCTTCCCTGATCGAGTCCCGAACAAATAAAATTTATAGTAACAAATTCCGACCCGTTACAATATAGATATCAAAATTATATGTTATTTAGATCTACACTGCCAGCCAAAAGTTTTCGGACACTCCACATAATCGCAAAACTTTTGAGCGCTGGATAATTGCCAAATAATGTTAGAGTAATATAATTTATTTCATTTATTATTTCACGAAGATACTATAAAGTTCTATATAATTAATTAATGGTACAGAGCTTTATAGTATCTTCGTAAAATAATAATTATTCTACCATAAGTTTGCAATTATCCAAAGTGATATTAAGTTTTGCAGTTGTCTAAAGTGTCCGAATACTTTTGACTGGTAGTACATATTCGAATATATTAACGCAACCACATAGCTTCGTAAAAAAAATGTTGTACCAAATTTAATGAACGGCGTTTTGACGGGAACAAATTCAGCTTTATTTTGCTTTTCTGAAATATTTTTTTATGATTTCTTTTTTGACCCGATACGCACTTTTATACGTCACTGTTTTTCGGCTTTTTTTCGACCATCAAGAATTGGGGTTATGCAAAAAAAATTGTCATGTTTATCCATGATAAACTTGAGCGGGGTAGCAGGAGCTCCATTTTCGTTTTTTATAAAGTTTCGTACGATTTTTTTCGCAATGTTATTTCATTTTTTGCTAAAAAAGACTAATTCTAGATAATGCAATGTAACTCAAGAACTAGAGTGTTTAAGAAGAAATGTCAGGGATGAAAAACGTCGCGTAAGCTTATAGTGGATAAACTGGCATTTATGAAGAATTTTCCTGTGAGATTTTTTCTCACAGGAAAATTCGTGACGCCCATTGATCCGATAGAATTGGAGTAAGACTGTATATACAAGCATTCTTTTATGAATCGCCGATAAAATAATAAAAAAATGGATATTGAGAAAATTTGATTGTTTTCGCATATTAATATTGCACTAATAATTTGATAAGGGGACGATGTATTTTTATTAATTGTGTAGTATTTATTCATCATCTGATAATGCATATTTACCTGTACCGTTCTTCGGTCGATAATCAGGGAAAACGTATTATGTTCGTCATCGAACCGGTTACCGATCAGGCTACAATGGAGTGATGATGGAGGAGATATCGAGTTTGGGCCGAAAGCAGGTTAGGTGGGGTCGAGGCAACGGTTTGAGATTGAAAGCAGGTTAAGGAGGCCAGCACGTTTCACTGAAACTGGGGGTCGAAAGAAGGTTTGGGAAGTCTAACAGAGGCTACATTGGACCAAGAGGAGGTCTTTTCATGGCACTGAACTCGACAAATGTGGTTTCGTCGGTTCAACGGAGGTTGGCGGCTTATGTATTACAAAAAAAATGGGTGTTGCGAGGGTTCAGAGGAGGCTAAAAATATTGACTCGGGATAGTTCATCGGTTGCAAGTTTTTATCCAATTATTGTACACAGTTTTGATACAAAGGTTTTTACACTTTTCAAATATAGACATCTTCTGGACACATAGTGGACGGTATTCTGAACGATACTGGACGGCTGGTGACGGACGGTGACGGTGACGGTGACGGTGACGGTGACGGTGACGGTGACACGGTGACGGTGACGGTGACGGTGACACGGTGACGGTGACGGTGACGGTGACACGGTGACGGTGACGGTGACACGGTGACGGTGACGGTGACGGTGACGGTGACACGGTGACGGTGACGGTGACGGTGACACGGTGACGGTGACGGTGACGGTGACACGGTGACGGTGACACGGTGACGGTGACGGTGACGGTGACGGTGACGGTGACGGTGACACGGTGACGGTGACGGTGACACGGTGACGGTGACGGTGACACGGTGACACGGTGACGGTGACGGTGACGGTGACACGGTGACGGTGACGGTGACGGTGACACGGTGACGGTGACGGTGACGGTGACACGGTGACGGTGACACGGTGACGGTGACACGGTGACGGTGACGGTGACGGTGACACGGTGACGGCGACGGTGACGGTGACGGTGACACGGTGACGGTGACGGTGACGGTGACGGTGACACGGTGACGGTGACGGTGACGGTGACACGGTGACGGTGACGGTGACGGTGACACGGTGACGGTGACGGTGACGGTGACACGGTGACGGTGACACGGTGACGGTGACGGTGACACGGTGACGGTGACGGTGACGGTGACGGTGACACGGTGACGGTGACGGTGACGGTGACGGTGACACGGTGACGGTGACGGTGACACGGTGACGGTGACGGTGACGGTGACACGGTGACGGTGACGGTGACGGTGACGGTGACGGTGACACGGTGACGGTGACGGAGACACGGTGACGGTGACGGTGACGGTGACACGGTGACGGTGACGGTGACACGGTGACGGTGACGGTGACACGGTGACGGTGACGGTGACGGTGACGGTGACACGGTGACGGTGACGGTGACACGGTGACGGTGACGGTGACGGTGACACGGTGACGGTGACGGTGACGGTGACACGGTGACGGTGACGGTGACACGGTGACGGTGACGGTGACGGTGACACGGTGACGGTGACGGTGACGGTGACACGGTGACGGTGACGGTGACGGTGACACGGTGACGGTGACGGTGACGGTGACACGGTGACACGGTGACGGTGACGGTGACACGGTGACGGTGACGGTGACGGTGACACGGTGACGGTGACGGTGACGGTGACGGTGACGGTGACGGTGACGGTGACGCCCAAAGCCCATCAAACGGTTTTGCCGACCATCTCTTGGTCTGGTCTGGTGAGTAATGTCGTTTCCGAGAATTAAGGTCGTTTTATTGGTTATTGAGTCAAATGTATTTAAATATGAAGAAAATACACAGGGATATAGGAACTATGTGTAACAAATCGTATAATTTTCCATATAGCGGATAAACGCTTCTTACAATATTTATGAAAAACAACACAATCGCAATAAAGTATATAATGAAGGCTTGGGAAAAATTTGATGATGATTGGCTCACTAGTAATAGAGATTTGTTACGTTAAAGATTGAATTCTATAGTATTTTAGAAAGGGACGAACCAATAATGCCCAGAAAACGCAAACAATTTGGACTGAAAAAAAATGCAAACGAATTAAACAAAAAAATGCCAACGAATAAAACCCGAAATAACCCAAAACCAATAAAACCCGATATAACGCAAACAAATAATACCGAAGAAACGCCAACCAATAAAAGGCAGAAAACGGAAACGAATTGAAATACTAAAAAAAAACGCAAACCAATGAACCCCAGAAAACACAAAAGAATTAAACTAAAGCAAACGTAAATAAATAAAACCGAAGAAACGCAAACGAATGGAACTAAAAAAACGCCAACGAATAAAACCCATAAAACGCAAACGAATTAAAGTGAAAAAATGCAAACGAATAAAACCCGAAAAAAAGCAAGTAAAGGAAACCGAAGAAACACAAACCAATAAAACTCAGATAACGCAAACGAATGGAACTAAAAAAACGCAAACGAATATAACCCAAAACAAATAAAACCTAAAGACAAATTCAAATTAACGCTATCTAACACAACCGAAATAATCTCCACATTTTGGAAGAACGATGATTGTGATTGGGTTGCATTGCATGGCTTACCACCACGCGTTTAAAAAATGCAATTCTGTCTGATAATGAATTGGGCATATTGTTTAATATGCGTATGACGACGCGCGAGATGGACCGTTTGGGTACAATAGTGATACGGTGGACAGCACTTCGCCAGAGTCTATTAGCGATGCTTGGGTAAGCATATATTAGTGCCATATATTTATGTGTGTATATATTTGTAGAAACGGAAACCGACGCGTAACATTTTTAAAAAATTGTATGTTCCCGCGTGATACGTCGCGAGCGCCGCGCTAGAACAAAGAGCGCTGTGTGGATGAAAGACGCGAGCGTGCAAAGACCACGGGGGCATTCGCAATACGAACGCCGGCGAAGAAAGACGTCCTGTCGAAAACCTTTTCTTTCTTTCTTTTGTATACCTTTATTGTAATAAAAGTTCTTACACAAAAAGGCCTATCTCTTTCCGCACTACGTGGGCTCGACGGGAGCAAAGGCCCGCGTACCGCGTTATCTAGAAGGGGAAACCTTAATTGATAATAGAAAATTCCTATATATTTATTCATTTACTCATTTTTGTTTCGCCAAAAAATGCGTTGCTGTAGAATGCCTCGGGATCAGACAATGATCCAGAAGAGCAGGCGGCTAATGATGAGGGCGGAGTATGCACCGTTGACAATGTGATCGATCGACTCAAACAGGCATTATTGCCTGAGTCTTGGTGTTGGACGATGAATCCTCGCGAGGAATCCGGCGTCGTCTTTATTCAAATTGATCGCTACACATTTCAACCAAGAATGAAAGTCTTCGCGCATAACGATCTTTCGATCACGGTAAGAACCTTTATAGGGTAGCAGATACTTTTTGTAAACGCACGATACATTGATTATGTTTCATTGCAGATTCAAGCTTTCAACAGCGAGGCCATGATCGAATGCAGACGAATCATGACATCCGTCGAAGGAATTGCAATTTAAAATTGCAATTAATCTTACACATGCGGATGACGGAAACCTCTACCAGTCACATTTGCAAACGGTTTGTTCTCGTTTAGACAGATAAGTAGGAAGAGAGGTTTAAAATTATTGTAATTGTATTATTTTCTTCAGTTCTTCATTAGTGTTGCACTTACGCTCTTAAAAAGCCCCGTAATATATTATCTACAGCCGTTCTTGTTAGCATACTAGGCAGGCCTTGATAATTAATTGTAAGTTTCGGCTATTATCTCGCCAAAACTACAAATCAACTACCTCCTGCTTCTCTGTCTGTGTGCTCTTCTTGCGGTTCAAGGGATAACAAATTACTAAGTACGATTTAATTGATATTAAGTTTGCCAGTCCATAGTAAAGATTTGCTACTCTTCGACTTTTGAGGCTTCAGCCACATTTATTTCGTGTTCTTCTTTACGCGAGAGTCTCAAATGTGGTGCCTCATTTAAATGTGAATCTTTTTATAGTATCGTCGCAGGCAGAACATTTGAAGCAGGCCTTGATAATTAATTGTAAGTTTCGGCTATTATCTCGCCAAAAACTAAAAATCAACTACCGCCTGCTTCTCTGTCTGTGTGCTCTTCTTGCGGTTCAAGGGATAACAAATTACTAAGTACGATTTAATTGATATTAAGTTTGCCCGTCCATAGATTTGCTACCCTTCGACTTTTGAGGCTTCAGCCACATTTATTTCGTGTTCTTCTTCACGCGAGAGTCTCAAATGTGGTGCCTCATTTAAATGTGAATCTTTTTATACTATCATCGCAGGCAGAAAATTTGAAGCAGCAAGTTAGGAGAGCTCGCGACGAATGTGCTGCAGTCAGCGAGCAAGCCTTAATTGAGGCGATCTCCGATTTGCCACCGCCTCAACAAGCTGTTGTCCTGGCTTATGTGAGTGCGTCTAAAGTAAAGTGCACTAACCAGCGACGATACCCTTTAGACTGTGTGTACGAGTGTCTTTTGATGCGTATAAAAAATAGCAAGTTATACGAGCATCTTCGTATGCGTAATATTCTTCCACTGCCCTGCCAAGACACTCTGTCGAAATACATAAGCAAAATGGACATAGGCTATGGATTTCAGGAGGCAGTCTTTCAGTGTCTGCAGAAGAAAGCTTCGTGGATGGAAATCGTTGACAAGAAGGGTATCTTTAACAGTGATAATATTTTGTGGGCCGCTTTCAATTTGTTTCCGATGTAGTACGTAGAATTGTTCAATGCTTTAGTGGTTTCGAATTTCAAAATTTGTGAAGCATTTTTAAATGAAAAATGCCTAAAGTAAAGTCCATTTGATTACACGCGCTCGTATTTTTTCGTACGACGAGACTCGTCTCTTTTCGTATGCCCTGTAAAAACAGACTAATATTACAGGTCGTAAATTGCCAACATTTTAATTTTGCAACAATCAAGACGTGCCAATGTTTGAAAAGTGAGTAACTGTCCTCAAAATAAAATGTTACATCACATTACATTACGAACATTACGATTGTCAGTATTTATTTCACTTTAATGCGCCTCACTTTTGTATTATTCACAGACTGCAAGGTATGAACATAACACTGGGCTTTTTTCTTATAAAATAGATCCTACCTCATTGCAATGTACTTTTATCTGTATTGTACCCTGCATTAAAAAGTATTTGTTTTGTACATATGCTGCTGTTGTACGGCGCATTGTCAGTGCATATTAGGTGCACGTACAGTGTAACCGAATGTAGAAAGCGTAGATTTATTAGCAAGATTTATTATTTTGTTGCTTGGGCAATTATATTTTCATAATAAAATGCTATACATTCGTTTATAAAAAGAACTGTTTTACAGGTGTGCTCCTTGTTGACGAAATGTCACTCAGCGAAGCTATCAACTTCGATCGCAAGACAATGAACTTCAACGGCTTTGTCGATCTCGGCAAACATACCCCCATCGAACAGCAGAACACACGAGCAGATCATGCGCTTGTGTTCATGTTCCAGCCATTCCGAGGAACATGGGTTCAAGTTCTTGGCTGCTTCCTCAGCAAGAACTCAGTCACAAACAAAGTTCTGCACAAGCTAATTTTGGAGTGTGTTTTGTTGCTCGGCGGCTCCGGATTCCACGTGGACGTTGTGACTATGGATGGAGCACAGTGGAACCGAGGAGTGTGGGGTTTGTTTGGGATCAGCGAAACCCAGTTGTCTTGCGAGCACCCATTTGATGCCAAGCGGCGACTTTGGATGATGTCGGATTTTCCTCACCTCATTAAGTGCTTGCGAAATGGCATTATCCAGTGTCCGTTGTTCTCGGTAAGATAAAATTGTTCAAAATTGTATACTTGTTTACAGGGGAAACCCCCTTTCTCATCACAGTTGCCGCAAGGATACACTGTAAAAAAAATCTGTATTAAAATTAATATAAAAGTGTAGGAAGTCTTTTTACAGATACCGTTTATGAATTTTAATATTGTCGTTTGAAAATCAATGCACTGCTTTTCGAATGTCTAATAATCGTTCAGTAATATCGCAACACTTAAGTACTGGAAAAATCATATACGTATCGCAAAGTATCTATTATAAGCGTATTAAAATTAATACGCACAGATTGTATTTTTAAATTTAAAAAAAAGTAAATTTGGCATAGAAAAGTGTATTCATTTTACGGTGTTGGGTTTGTGTAATTGTTATTATTTACTTTCTGCGTCTTTAATAAACTCTGTATGAATTTTAATATACAAATTCCGGAATTCTTTTACTGATTCAGTCTGTGAAAACAAATTATCGTTATTTTGAAATTAATACACTACGTTTTGAATGTGTAATAATGTGTAGTAATACTGTAATAGCAAAGTCCTGGAAAAATCATATACCTATTCGAAAGTATCAGTTGTGGATATATAAAAATTAATGCGAATAGATTTTAGTTTGTTTGGGTTCAATAAGACTTGGCTACTTTTGTTCGGTTCATTCACCACTTACTTATTTGTTTTTTCCTTAGCTACAACGCTTTTCGTGTTTGTTGCCTTCCTTCCCCTCATTGTGACCGTTTGTTTCCTCTACTGTTTCTCCTTTTTCTCTCTGTTCCCCCCCTTATTTCTAACTAGTCTTATTTCGCTGTTATAATATCGCAGGATTCATAATTCTACTACGACGTGTAAACCTCTTGCTTTATTTACGTGTGTACAGAAGCGAAGCTATTTAGCGAATGCCGTTACCGGCTTGGTCCCTGACTAGGCGGGTTCAGCGCATGCGTACACACACGGTTGTTTGCCTGTTACCAACCTTACATTTATAATGCTAATACGTCACAGCTGTGAAATGTCAAAGAAAAACATTTCACGACGAAATGTACGCGACTAGGATTCGAACCCCGGACCTTCCGGTCTGCTGGTTTAGTGGCGAGCACGCTAACCACTAGACCATCGCACCGGGTGTTCATCACTTACTTTAGATTTGGTGTTACTCGATACGTTTTTTATGATTTGATTTAACAAGCTGACCAAAGCACGAATTTCAAGTTTTCTGCACTGAATTATATATCAAATCAGACTATCAGAATACACATATACTAACAAGGAGAAGGCAGAGCCTGGATGTCGCGAATCGGTTTCTCCTTTCGCGTGGTGAAAGTTGAAGACCTCCGAATTAACGTCGTTTTTGATTTTTGTTCCAATAGGCCTTAATTGCTGAGATTGCGATTTGAAAATTTGGGAGTTTCGGATGGAGCCAACCAGGTTTCGGCTGGCGCGTAGAGTTCGTTGAGCGTTGATGCTTGAGACAAGAGCGGCCGTAGCTAATACGGTAAGACGACGGACTGGCACTTGAAAGTTCACGGTTCGCGACCCCGCGCTTTTTTTTTAATTCAATTTTTATTTTATTTTATAATCTCTCATGACTTTGCATGTGCAGGAGGTAAATAAGAAAATTCGAAAATATGTATTACTAGTTTTATTTATCTATGATATTAAAATAATTAATGTGGTTGCGGTGGTATTGCGTTCACCTTATGTTCGTGGTGTCGTAAGCCTTTGTGCTTCCCTTGCTTTTACGATGGTTTCCACCCTCCAATTTGTCAGCATACCGATCTGATAGAAGAAGAATCAGAATAATTACCTGCCGCGAAATTTGCAAGTGTGAATTAGATTAATTATTTATTTTTTATACCATATTATTTTGCTTTGTAATTGTGACTTGATTATCAGATCAATTATTCGTACACAATATTATTTTGCTATGTAATTGTGACTTCATTATTGGATTAATTATTTTAATATAATTGATAAATAAAACTAGTAAAACATATTTTCGAATTTTCTTATTTACCCGCACATGCAAATGCTTATGGGAGATTAGACAGAAAAAAAATTGAATTAAAAAAAAAGCATAGGGACGCGACCCGTGAACTTTCAGAGTGCCAGTCCGTCGTCTTACCGTATTAGCTACGGCCGCTCTTGTCTCAAGTATCAACGCTCAACGTACTCTATGCGCGAGCCGAAACCGGCTTGGCTTCGTCCGAAACTCCCAAATTTTCAAATCGCGATATCTCAGCAACTAAGGCCTATTGGGAAAAAAATAAAAAACGACGTTAATTCGGAGGTCTTCAACTTTCACCACGCGAAAGGAAAACCCGATTCGCGACATCCAGGCTCAGTCGTCTCCTTGTAAATCAGAAAATGTACGTGCCTTCGTATTGTAAATGTCCAATTCATTTTTAAATATTCTCCAGTCTATCATAATATTCAGTGCACAAAACATTGTATACTCTTGAACCAAATATTGTAAAAATTAAGAGTCAGTTTGTAATTTTCTTACTTCGTCTATATTTTACATATTCAAAACGCTTGTTGTATTTTTCAACTAAGAATATTTATTTTTCTATTAGACGCCTTGAAAAATTGTAGATAGTGTATTAATATTCAATTCGTACATATCACGAAATGTAAAACCGTATGAAATGTGGGTCCGGTATTGAATGTTACAACACTGAAGCCTAAATATTCATTCATATACTAAGTTTTGAAATTTCATTTGCCATAGTATTGTAAAAGTATTTTAAATTTCATATTTCTTTAAACAGCGTTTTGTAATATTCAATGTACAAGGTAGTGTACTTTTCAACAGAATGAAGTTAAAAATAATAGTCATATTGCGATTTTAAAACTTTTTGTGTAAATAATGAAATCATATACGTTTGTTGCATTAATCAAACAAATATTTGTATTATTATGATGCGCGTTGAAAAACTCATACGCAGCATACTAATATTCAATGTCCCATATATTAAAATGTATACGCATCTATGAAAATTCATTTACATTACTGAAGTGCGAATTTGCGTTTCATATTCCGAGTTTAGAAATTTTCAATTATAAAAGTATAGTAAATTTAATGACTTTTTTTACAGTGTAGTGGCGATGAATTTTAATTTTTTGGTATATAGACACCCGAAGGTCTTGTCCTTCTTCGCCACTTCGAGGCTCTGCTTACGCATGAGGCGCACACTAAGCCCAACCTTAGTGTCGCATATTTCCTGACGCCGGCGCATCTACATCCAAAGGGGTATCAAAAGATGAATGTTCCTCTTGCATTCCAGGTATGAAAGAATGCAAATATATTGCAAACATTGCGTGAGAATATCGTTATAAATACTCTGGTGTTTCAGTTGTTCTCTGACAGATTCCGAGTTGCAATGGAGTTGTACAAGAACGACCCGAGATGTCCAGACTTACACGACTGTCAGCCAACGGTTAAGCTCATCGAAGTGGTCGATAGGCTTATTCAGGCGATGATGTCGCGTACACCGGCCACCGCTCTGCGCCTTTCGGATACATGTCCACAGAAAAAGGTTCGTTGGAAAAATATCTGAATAGTATTCGCGATAAGGCGGTCCCTCGATTTCTTTCAAATTTATCTTATGGCGTCTGGCCACCTTGGCCGATCGAAAAAGCGGTATATTTAAAAAAAAAAATAATAAACTCGAAAGTATGGGCCGGAATATTTTTATTTTTTTACACGACGTCAGAAAGGGCTTTAAGAATAACGGTAATACATTTCCGTTCAAAATATTTAAAAATGGCGCCGTTATGCACATTGCCGCGGAGGCCCTCCGCACGATACGCGCGGTCGTTGTCTCAGCTGTTACCCGGTCATGTCACATTTGAAAAAAAAAACAATAATCAGCTCATTCGTGAGTAGTGTCGCTACAATGTAGTGCAGCGGTTTTTTTTCGACCATTAAAAAAATTATAGTGAGCCGAAGATTCGGTGAAAAATACAAATTTTTTTCTTCGGCTCACCATAATTTTTTTCGGATGTGACATGATCGGGTAACAGCTGGGACAACGACCGCGCGTATCGTGCGGAGGGCCTCCGCGGCAATGTGCATAACGGCGCTATTTTTTAAATATTTTGAACGGAAATTTATTAACGTTATTCTGAAAGCCCTTTCTGACGTTGTGTAAAAAAAAATATTCCGGCCCATACATTCGAGTTTATTATTTTTGTTTTAAATATACCCATTTTTCGATCGGCCAAGGTGGCCAGACGCCTTATCATTCTGGACGACTCATTTGCCTAGAACCAAGACCGGATGGGTCAAACATGGTTCCTATCCTGAAAATCAACAAAGCGTCTGCAAAACAGACGATTTTTTTTAATTTCATAAACTGTACACATATGTTTATCGTGTTCAGTGCATCGTGCAGAGCAGTGCAGCGCAGATGTCACGTTGACATCATAAAACAGTTAATACGAGTTTTATAAGTCACGTAAGTGAAATAAATGTAAGGCGTTTTTAACCGAAGCTTGGTTAATCTCTCGCACGCAGTGCTTCAAACTGTACAATAACGCAACTGTGGCGGCATGCATGGCATCTTTGTACAAACAGATGTACAATAATATCACAATCTATTCTTGGTGGTAATCCGTGCATCCTATTTCCTTTAATATAATGTATATTTTTTTATTGACATGTGTAACTATTAAAAATTCGTTGTGTTGCATCAGAGTATTCGTATACTTTAATTCGGCACAAACAGTATTTAATATGGTGTTGGCGTGGTAAAGTTTACGATGAACGTTCATTATCGTGGCATGATATATCTGCTGTTATAAGTACTCAGGTGTTGCCAAGGAAGATAAGTAGCTCATATCTCTGGTGTTATTTTCGTCGTCGGACGCCCAAGATAACCACCGTACTTTTTCTTCCACGTCATGTCTCATTTTACGTCAAGAATCGACAATTCATTTTCTACATTCGTGTCTTAGAATGTTGCGAGTAATGTGCAACAGTATCTGTAAAATTCTGGTTTCGAAACCTCCTTTCTGCCAAACTGGATGTAATATTACATTTAAATTTAATATAAAAGTATGCGGTAATACTGATTAGTTTTGTGCATAAAATTTTTTTATTGTTGTCAATGATGGTGATACGATACCATTTCATATTAAAAGCCGCACCATTGCCTGCACAAAAATTAGGTTCGAATTTACATTCATGCAAACGATTCTGTGTTTGACTGTGCAATGTATGATGAAAATTTATGTAGAAATAATCATCTCTATCCGGTCAATTGGCCCTCAACAGCGGGTTCAATTGCAATTTTGATTGAATTGAACTATTTGCAAATAATTATCGTAGGCTTGCCGCACTAATACAATTATTATTAATACAGGCTATCGAGGACTTTGTTCGCTATCTGGCTGAGTGGCAAAGAATCGCAAAGAAAGAAAAGTCGCCCTTCCCGATTTCATCCAGCACTGTGACAGGACTGAACGTCACACTGGGTGCCACATTGGAGCTTCTCGAGCATCTGAAAAGTGACGGCTACGAGTACGTTATGACCGCTCGACTCAACCAGGAGGCACTGGAGGTAAAAATGAACCTGAATCTTTGATAGAATACTCGCTGTTTTGTATGTGCCTTAAAATTCGTACCTAATTCGTGCTTGTTTTTGTTTACGTATTGTGTGTGTGATACCATGTTTGGTTTCATTTAATGTACAAAATGGAAAAATTAAAGATATTTTGGCAATGACATTTTTTTATTGCCTGCAGCGCTTTTTCGGCATGATGCGGAACGCTTGCGGCAGCAACGACCATCCGGATTCAACCTTGTTTGCCCAAGTGTTCCGCCTCTTGTGCACGTACTCATTGGTCAAGCCGCCGAAGGGTGGTAACGTGTGTGGCACCGAGCTGCTGGAGACTCTGATGGGAACTAAAGAGTCCATGGCACAGAAAGCGAGCCCGAGGAGGAAATTTCTGGAGAAGCTTGATGCTCTGATTGAAATCGGAGAAGAGAACGAACCGCCGGATACCTTTCTCGCAACGCTATCTCAGCCGGATCACCAGTACTTGGAAACCGGGTCTCAATCCAGCCGCAGTCTTCTCTCGACACACGACTACGATGTAGTCACAACAAGCGACGACGTACAAGCGTACATTGCGGGCTACGTCGCCCGAAAATGCATTCGATTGACCAAATGTTACGCTTGCATTGATCGTTTGAAGAGTGATGACAGATGCGATCGCGATAAGATTGTGGACCTCATGGATCGGTACGGTGGACTGGTGTGTCCGAGTGAAGAGCTCTTCAAACTTACGAGATGTTTGGAAGAAGCTATCCTCAACGTCGTGGGCACATTGGCGATTAAAGAGAATACTCTGTTCCAAATCATCCAAAGAGTTCAGGAGACGCGCAACTTGAACTTGGTCGGCTGTTTGGAACATGAGAAAGAAATGACGAAACGCGTCGTCAATTTCTACTTTCTGATGAGAGCAAATTTTCTAGCGGCCTCATTGAATAGCAATTGCGACGCGAAAAAAGTCAGAAGTAAAACTTTGCGAAAAAACGCAAAGTTGTAATCTCGAATATCACGGCTCGGTAATTTCCCTATGTCCATTTGAAAAAAAACTTTTTTGAAAGCGAGAAAAGGTGAGTCTTTTGTGTAAGTATACTAAATATTCCGACTGAAAACTTTGTCGCCCGTACAGTAACTTATTCAATAATTGATGACAAAATAAATTTCTTTGTTCACTGAGGAAATCACTGAACGTGAGGCTGAGTGAGACTGAGGAAATCACTTTCACTGCCGCTAATGGTATGGCACCTGACCGACAATGCGATATCAATATCTCGATCTGAAGATTGTGCGGTAAGCATTTATAGTTGTTCTGAGACTTTTATGTCTCAGAACTTGAGAACAGTTGATTACAATTGTTGATTATTATAAGTGTGTGAATGTCTATTTTTTGTTAAGAAAGTGTTCTTATACAAATTTTTTTTTCCCCTAAAATGTTTTACCACGGCAGAACGATGGCTGTGCCGAAAAAGCGGAACGAGATACTCGAGCTAGTGCTCCAGAAAGAGACTGTCATCGTGAATGCACTACAAGCGACAACACAGTTTCGTCAGTACCTCCCTTGACACTAGCAGCGGAGGAGACCGCTGCGACAAAAAGCCTAATTGATGCAACTGAATTTACGATGGACATGCTCCAGACTGAGTTGAGTTCAGCGTTATTGCCAGCGTCATGGGCATGGACTCACCAATCGTCGAAAACGATATTCACTCTTCTCGATTCATCGAGTCTTTACCCGAGACTTCATTCAGAGATTGCTGCTGATCTTTCGCTTCAGGTAATTATCTGATTCAATAAACCGGCCCCCTCCATGATTATTCATATAAATAAAAAATTGTTAATAGATATTCATAATATGTATCAACTGATTATACAGCCTGGTTCAAACGTATTCGACACCCTTTAAGTTTTCTATCCGGACACAAAATCGAATATCTCTGCAACGAAACAACGTCAACTAATTTACCAAACGGGGGTTGAAAGCGGATGAATCGAACTTCCTTATGCTTTTTTATTTTTATTCTAGCGATTTTTTTGTACCCAGTACGTTATTTTAAACTTTCCGGTTTTGGACGATTTTCGCACATTTTGCGCATTTTATTAAAAGGACATTGTGAGCTTTAGTTTCGTTTGAAAAAATAAATGTTGGGATATTTTGTCGCAGTGTTATTTAGTTTTCTATGGAAAAACGGCAGGTGTCCGAAAAGCTGGCATCGTGAGGTGTAACTTGAAAACTATGAGGTTTTTTTTGAAATCACAAAGCTGTTTGAATGTTTTTTTTCCCAATTTTTTTTATATAGTCGACGATTTGTCTTATTAATTTATCGCCGTAACGTTGAAACAAAGATTCTTTAATGAAGATATTAAGAGAAAAAAGGTATATAACTATATTTTTAACACATTCGATTTTTTTCAGAATTATTCGAGTTTTTATTTTATTAAAAAATAATATTAACAGTGATATTGCAGTATTTACACCTCTCCTACCATGATTATTTTTATTTAACTGATATTTTGTTGGACCCCCTTTAGCTTTAATTACAGTCGCAAGCCTTTTGGAGTGGAGGAATACAGACCCTGAAGTGTGCCCTCAGTTAGTGCGCTTCATGCCCAAAAGGGTTGCGGCTGTAATTAAGGCTGAAGGAGATTCAATAAAATATTACTTAAATAAAAGAAAGTCATCGTGGGAGAGGTGTAAATATTAAAATAACAATGTTGACATTATTTTTTAATAAAAACAATTTCCAATTATAATTCCGGAAAACTTCTTATGTGTCAAAAATTCAGTTATGTACTTTTTCTCCTCTTGGCATTTTTATCAAACTCCGTTCCAAAGTAACGGCAATTAATGAACGAGACAAATTGTCGACTACAACTACAAAAGGCGATGCAAAGAAATTTTGGAAAAAAAAATCTAGGTAAAATTTAGTAACTCCAACATCACAAAATACAACTTTTTACTCCTTATACTAAATGTTCTAAATCTCATAGTTTTCAAGTTACGCTGGATGATGGTAGTTTTTTGGGAACCTGCCTTTTTTTCAAGAAAAAACTAGATAACTGCGAACAGAAAATCGCAACTTTTTTTTAGAAAACGATACTAAAGCTCACAATGTCCTTTTTAAAGATCTCATCACTAAATAGTGGGATTGCTATTTTTCAAAGTCCAGAACGCGGTTTCGCAAAGTGTGAAAATCGTGAAAAACCGGCATGTTCAAAATGACGGATACAAAAAAAATCGCAAAAATAAAAATAAAAAGCAAAATGAAGCTGGATGTATCCGCTTCAAAACCCTGTTTGGTAAATTGGTTTACGATTTTTTTCGCAGAGTTTTCGATTTATTTATCATTTTGGGTAGAAAACTTACAGGGTGCTTAATACTTTTAAACAAGGCTGTATATTCCTATCGTTCTTACAGATTCGGACGAAAATGGGTGTTTCGATTCCGCTGAGCGAGAACGCCAAATCTATGGCAGATATACGGACGTACCTCAAAATATTATAGAAGATGAAAATTTGCAGTGGAACGGGGATCGACAGCGAAAAGAATTTTTTTATTTTCTTATTCTATTTCATCTAATGAAAAAAGTAGCCAATCCGATTGAGCTTTGATAAAGACTTAGAAATAGTTGTTTTCTAATACCATTCGTGTCTTAACTTTATTCTATTCTTTCTATAATAAGGACATACGGAATAAAAAAATGCTTATTTGACTGATCTGAACCCGGCAATTTTTATAAAGACGTAAGATGCAGGCTAAAACCATGTCTATTTCTTTTAGGCGCCATCGTATTTGTGAGGGGATTTTGGACGCTGATGAAATCTAGAAGCGCAAGCCGGGAACGCCCAGGTGTATGTTCTGTAGACAGCTCCGCCGCGGGATACAGAGACGAAAACGCCGAAGCCGTGGGAGCGACAGACAGAAACGTCATCAGGCGATGGTGATGGCGAAATTGACACGCAGGAAGTTTTTACGTGTGCAACAAAAGGTACATAATGTTAATCGTGTCTACACAACTAAAATTATCATCGACAGAAAATATTCCTGGCATTTTCTAGAGGTGAAACTTTCATTCGAATATTTGAGATTTCTTCATACGTTACGCGAAAGTTACTGTACTGTACTCGCCGACGCTACGCAATCTATAATTGTCATTTTGGAATGTGTACATTTATTCCAATTCGAGCTTTCCTGGTGCACAAGTTTTCCCTCTCTCCATTTTTGTTCCCCCTTCTTGAATACGAATGCTAGGTATCACACTTAATTGTCTAATGGACGGTTTTAATTAATAACTAAATTCTTTTAGCCAATTAAGGTCCCTGTACTTACCTGTCGATTAATGATTTTTATTCATTACCATTACGATCATTCAGATTTTTTGGCAATAAAAAACCTGAAACGAAAGGGTAAACATCTATGGATGATTTTTTCCCGCAATATTCAAATAATGTGTTACCTGAGGAAAAAAAATGTCAATCTACGATTTAATAAAGTTAGACGGTATCGGTATGGTAGCTTCATTTATTTTACAGGCTAAAAAGTTACTCAGAAATGTCAATCGTCTGAAGTCTGCGTGTGGGGCAGTCGAAAAAGAAAAATTAGAAGCGGAGCTTAGTTCCCTTCCGGAAAGTCAACGGCAGGCGGTGACGACTTATTTCGAGGCCGCCAAAGTTGAAAAGTCTGTTGCTCGTCGATATTCCCTTGAATGGATCTATAAGTGTCTATTAATGCGTATTAAGAGAACTCATACATACAGAGTATCAGCTCGTCGGCATATGGCTTTTACTCACCTATTTTCAAATGCTTGAAAACCAAGAGCTGCGGAATGGAGGCCTCTCAAAAAAGAGGTATCTACATCTCCGGAAATTGCAGATCTTTCCAGCTTCTTTACGAACAAGTAGCTTCGCTGTATCCGTACATTTTCCCTACTCCTGCAGTATTGAATCAATTATTAATCTGAATGTGGAAACAATTTGGTAGTTTATCCTTTTAACGACGGTGTAGATTACCTTTTCCTTCTATTTAGTATGATTGATAGCTATTTCCTAATACGTGCCATGGATTAATTAAGTAAATTGATCTTTTAGGTACCCTCCTCGTAGACGAGATGAAATTAAGTGAAGCCGTATCGTTCAATCCACAATCGTTGCAAGTTTGCGGATTGCAGCAACGTACACCGATGGTGTTCCTTCAGCAGAGTAAGTGCTAGGCTATTCGGTATTGCATCTGGCATGGTCGTTTCTTTTTTCTCGCATTTCTGGCTTTCTGCTTGTATGGTTAGTTTATACAAACCAAATATCTCTCGCTTTATGTATTGCAGAATTGAATGGTGCAAAAATCCTCGAATTCTGTTGCCTTAGTTTTTTATGTCTTTTTCTGTTTGCACTCGTTTATCGTCGCTTGTCTAATTTTGGTGTGGAAAGAACGAGGTGACAACATTTCTGAAGAATATGATGAACTTCGTGTTTGACTTTTAACATGTCGTTTTTTGCTTTTGAACTTTTGAAATAATTTTTTTCCTTGTTTTGTATGAGAATTGGCCTTATACTTGTGCTCGTGAACATCCAGGCGATATTGTATTCAACTTCGAATTGTGTGGTTAACGTCCTTTTCTGCATATAGGCAATAATGGATTTCGACAAGTGGTTGAGAGAATGGGAAGCCACCGTGAGCGGCGAGGACATGCCCATATCTACGAGCACCTTAACTGGGTGTAAAGTTGCGTTGGGGGCCACTCTTGAAATAATTGAGACCCTACGGATCGAATCCAACTTCAAGTTTCTCATGACGGCCCGTTTTAAACCAAGATGCTTTGGAGGTAAATAGTACAGTTAATTTGTTCTAACAATTATTACGGCCCGCTTAGATAATACATACATATTACCCTTGACTCGTTCGTTTATCCACGCAAACTCGCTACTTTCATTGTGTTCTTACACAAGGATGAAATTCGCAAACTAAATCTTGCCTTTTGTTGTATGCGTTTTTCAGAGATTCTTTGGAATGATGCGTGGTGCCTGCGGAAGCAACGACCATCCGGAACCCCAGCTCTTTGCCCAAGTGTTCGGACTTCTCTGCAGCTACTCCCTGATTAAGCCGGCGAAAGCTTCTAATGTCAGCGGTACCGAATTGCTGAAAGTTCTGATGCAGACCGAAGAGTTATATCGAAAAAACCACGCACCGAGTGGCTGAACCGAATTGACCGCTTGCTCGAAGATGGGGATACTGATGATCGTCATCGTAAGTCGCATGGGCAAGATCATGACTACAAGGCTGAGCTGTTCGGATCGGAATGAAAGCGTCCATGATCACACCTACGATGTTGCCCGTACGAGCCCGCAAGTGCAATCTTACATTGCCGGATACGTAGTGCAGCGAATGCGGAAACGATTGAATTGTGAAGACTGCATCCACGCACTCGAATCTCACAACACCGAACCTGGCGAATCGAGGCACAAGATGATCGACATGATGAATTAATTCATCATGTCTTCTTCATCCGAGTGACGCATTATTTTATTTAACGCGAACCCTCGAGTCCATTGTTCTCGACGTTGTTGGGAAATTTGGTGTAAAAATCGATACCTTTCACACAATCCTACAAAAATTGTCTGACGTGAAAGGTTTGCCAGCTGTTGGGTGCGTGGAACATTATAAGGAAACGACCCGGAAAGTAATCGATTTTTACATGGTGATGCGTGGGCACTTCTTGACAAAATCGTTCAATAAAAATAATAACGAAAGCCGTGAGCGAACAAGAAAACTGCGAAAAAATGCGAAATTGTAAGCGTCCGTTATTTCGTGTTAATTATATTCATTATTTAATTTTAATTGTTACTGCGTTGTTCGAAAATACTGTGCAATCATTCAAATTATTCAGGTTTATATTTATTATTGCAGATTTATAATTTTTTGACTCTTATTCTTAGCCCTGAACCATGTTTTTTGTTGCGATGATGTACGTTTTCCATTTAATTTAATTAAGGTAGTTCCTCTGCGAAAATCTCATCCAAAAGTTTACATACCATGTTCATGTTTAAAAGATTGATAATTGGTTCAATTAGTAATGAATAAAATTAAAAACTACGCAATATTGACTCGGTACTAGTAGATAATACGATGGATATAATTTATTGCCGTAAAATATATTTTGTATTGTGTTTTTGATCGACCATTGCCAGTAAACTTTTTGCCGGGACTGTCCAGGCTTTGCCCCAATTGTTTTTTTTCCAGCCTTTGCCAGGCTTTGCACCAAAATTGTGAAGGCTTCTCACGGTTATATCTTGGAAACTAGATGGTGAATCATTCTCATTTTTTTTCACATTGTTCGTGATATCTTACTGTAGCTTATCCTCGTTTTTTATCAATTTCTTAATTTTAGTTTTGACGGTAGAATTAATGATGCTCTGTTTGCCCATCATAACGCATTTGTTACGTGTAAACCAAGCCAACTTTAAGTGTAAATATCTCAGGTTTGGGGTGGTCAAACTTATTCAAATTGCACAGATGTTTGGATACTGTATTAAATAACGTATATGTCAAATTTCAACCATTTCTTAATTCAACTCTTCTGTGGACGTACTACCTTAAATCATTAATACTGGCTTTCAAAAGTTTCATATTTGTTTATTTTATAATTACCAATATTCCTTTGTATGAACTTGCAAGTTTTCAGGATTCTCTACCTATCCCTTTTCAATGCCTCCAGATGAGTGTGTCTCCGAGTATCAAAAATCAGGGATTATCGAAGTGTAACATTTTCAAAAAATCGATTTTTTTTGCTTTATCCGATAGTATAGATGGTTGAAAACATGCTGTTCAATTATTGCGCGAAAATTCGAATAATTTCGATCGCCTATCTTTTTTAATTTCGGTACAGCCTTTTTTAGAAAAAGTGATGCGAGCAGCGGCTTGAGACCTCGCGCGGACTGCGCCAGGTCCTGTTCCTACCTACAACTGATAACGAGCGATTTGAGGAAGCAAAAGGGATATTGTATGGACGTAGCGTCGCCGATTGATCGTAAGTAGACAATTTATATGAAAATTTTGCACTCGAAACGTTATATGCGTTTTTCTCAATATGTCATTTTTCGAATCGGGGTACACTCTCAAAGGAAGACTGAGCTTTTTTGTTGTTGTGTTTTAATCATCAAAAATAATTTTTGTTTTATTTTTCGAGAAAAATTACATGGTTGTTGTTAATAAATTAAGAAAAAAATGTTAAGAAGGAAAACGACGGTCAAGACTAAACTGCTAGTACACTGAATAAGTATACAAAATTTCGATTCTAGCTGCTCATTGGGTGTTGACAAATCGTGTACACTGCTTTGAGAAACATAGTTTCGAGAAAAACGCGTTTAAAGTTCTACTAGCAGTTGTATGGTTGTAATCATAAGTTTATCTTCAATGTGCGATTCCCGCACCATATGTTGGACCTTCCTCTACAATTTGAGTTAAAAGTGAAGTAAATATTTCAGAAACCCATATCCAATTCTAATGACAATGTAAAAAAATTCTACTGGTTGTAACGTGAATGCAAGCCAATTACAGTATGAATGTTATTTCAAATTTTGAAAAGTCTTAGCATACAAAGGCATTCTTTGTATGAAAATTCCTACTCCCCTAAGATCTAAAATGTTCTACCAATTTTCACAACATTCAATACGAATATTCCGTGTATAATACTCTTTTACTGTACAAAAAATTAACCCGATATCTAACATTTTAAGATATATATAGCATTCAAACCACATTTATAAAAATAATATGTTTAAATCCTTACGCTGATTACCGCAAAATTTGGTCTGAAATTACCTTGTGAGATACACAATTTTCGGACAAGAGTGTAATCGGATATCGATCAAATTTTGAAAATTATGTACCAAAAACATTTTGCTGAAAATGATAATTCCCTCGGAATCTGAACTTATTTGCTGATTCATAGAAAATTCATTTACAGCATGCTTCTGAAGATACCTCATGGGTGTGCAAAAAAAATTATGCTTACAAAAGTCTTTGCATGTACAAAAAAAAACGTATGCACACGAACTCATTTTTTTTCCTCACAATTTGTCAAACTTTCGGAACATTTTGAACACATTTTGTTCACAATTTCGATTTTGTTTAGCAATCGAAAGCTTCCTATGAGAAAAGAAAATTCATCATTATGAAACCATTTAAAAAACTAAATTGTCATGATACAGGAAACATGCGAATACGAAAAGTGGAAGAATTCTTCGTACGGTTTAGAATTTTTCTTCAGCAGGTCTGCATAAGTGTCGGAGCAAAAAATGGGTTGATTTTTAATACTTTCTTGCAATAAAATTTTCGGGATAATATTAATTGTGTGTAAAATCCCAACCTCGTCATCCCAATACTTTTATCAGATAAAAATATTTATATGGAATATAATACAATATTTGTAACAATGCAGTTTCATGTAGAAGGAGACTTCACGATTTTTTTGCATTATCGGATAGTATAGACGGTTGAAAACATGCTGTTCAATTATTGCGCGAAAATTCGAATTATTTCGATCGCCTATCTTTTTTAATTTCAGTACAGCCTTTTTTAGAAGTGATGCGAGCAGCGGCTTGATACCTCGTAGGGACTGCGCCAGGTCCTGTTCCTACCTACAACTGATAACGAGCGATTTGAGGAAGCAAAAGGGATATTGTATGGACGTAGCGTCGCCGATTGATCGTAAGTAGACAATTTATATGAAAACTTTGCACTCGAAACGTTATATGCGTTTTTCTCAAAATGTCATTTTTCGAATCCGGGTACACTCAAAGGAAGAGTTTTCAAGCTGTCCGTCTCAAATTTTGACACATTTGTCACGCCATTCGTTATTTTGCTATGGAAGCTTTTTTTTAATCTTCATATTTTTTTAACGATAAACTGTTGAAAAAATAAGCCAAATTCGACACTTTTTTTTCATAACACCGACATTTTGTCAATGTTCGTTTTTTCTAAACTCCATAGCAAGATAGCGGCTTTTATACTGATTGACAATCTTGTTACAAATTTTGTTTCAGATCATATTTACGTCCACAGCCGTGTACACCATGAGAGCACCCGTTTTTTGAAGAAATTTTCAACCGTAGAATTTTTTTAAAAGAAATTGAAAGAAAACGTTTAAAAAACTATTTTCTGTTCTTCATGAGTGCTTTGATTTGATATAAAAAAATAAGACTGATGAGCGTATTTTAACAATCGAAAAATGAATAGCGAAAATCAACTATTTTTCGACTCGTTAGACTGTAATAATCTCTTAATATTCACAGCACACTATCCAAAATATTAATAATAGGTAATATGAAAAAGAATGAGTCGAAAAAATTAGGTTAAGGCTTCTATAGGCGCATATAAATGTACATTTTTTAATTATCATTTGGTATGATTTAAATTTTATATGAAAACTATTATGTAACGATAAGGAGGAAGAATTTTTTGCAATTATCTACGTAATTGGCGATTGAGCAATTGAATTATATCTGCACTCTACTTTGGTCGTACATACACGTTTTGTACTCTGAAAAATGACACAAGAATAAAAAACTAAAGTGATTGATTTTAAAGACTATGCTTTAGCTGTACTGCATGCGTATTAATCAAATACCGTATCACTTTGTCTTAAATTTTATAACACTGACACTTAAAGCTGAATGAAGGTTAGGTACATCAGCTGTGAACCGTTTTACCAAAATCACCGCGCGGACGGAGCCCGCAGTGGTAGCGCCGCCAGGCGGGTACAATCCGCGGATCGTTCATCACTTTCACAACCATTTCGCCAGCATTGCGTTCGGGCTCCTTTACTCTAGTCTCCATGCGCGCTACTATGATTGTGTTATGGGCGCGTAAGAGACTAGAGAGGGGGTAACTTTTGAGCGCGATCTCGCTGCACTGCTTGCTGGGATGCGTATTCGATCCTCTTCCATCCCTCTTACACGACAACGATACTCCGCTTACTTCTCGAGGTCTTGGAGATAGTGGCGCCATCCCTGTTTGACCACATTTTTGTAGCTACTTTGAAATGCACGGATCGGTCTCCTCCCACTCTAGCCTCCATGCGCCAAGTAATTTAAAAAAAAATTTGACGCCACCGATCTCGACGCCACTGACCGACTGACGAACACGCCGCGACTCTTTATACCATGGAGGCTAGAGTGGGAGGAGGCCGATCTGTGCATTTCAAAGTGGCTACAAAAATGTGGTCTGACCGGGATGGCGCCACTATCTCTAAGACCTCGAGCAGGAAGCTGAGTATCGATGTCGTGTAAGAGAGTTGGAAGAGGATCGAATACGCATCCCAGCAAGCAGCGCAGCGAGATCGCGCGCAAAAGTTACCCCCTCTCTGGTCTCTTAAGCGCCCATCACACAATCATGGTAGCGCGTGTCCGTGAGCGACCGACGCTCGGACGTCTTCGGAAAGAGCCGAGCGAGCCGAAGTTTCCCGACCGCGCCTTCGTCAGCTACACCAATCCATAGACGCCGAGCTCGTTCATGTGCCGTCAAGCCGAAACGAAGGCTTCGAGGGAAAAAGCAATCTGAGCACGACTCGCGCGTGACGTCACCAGACGGAACGCGCGAGGCTTTTAGATGATTTCGATGCTTATTTAGCTCTTGATTCTCTGCGTTATCAATGTATACAAAAAAATGTATCGCGCACCCTGATCGCTTATTTTTTTAGTTTATACGTTAATTTAAATATAATTATGAATCCAAATTACAACTTATTTATCTTCTAAAAAATTGTTTACGCTTTACTCACACCCGTCCTTATGCCAAATAAATTATAATTAATAAAAGTGAGCGGAAATATATTGATATTCGTATTATTATATTAATTCTCATAGTTTCATCAAGCGATAAAGCATTATCTCCAAAAGCAAGCCAATCAACCATCCGGCCGCGAATCGTCAGTACCAGAAAGTGCATATTCTACAAGCGATGGGATGGTCCCGTTGGTAGCGTTCCTGGCTTCGGTCCGCAGGGGCACAGGATCGTTCCCCGCGCTCAGTGCTTTTTTTAAAAAAATATTATTACTATTAATTCTTGTTTGATTAGATATTTTTATTAAGTTATCATTATTATTTTTATTAGTTATCTTTTAGTGCCGAAAAATTTATCGCACACTCCGACCGCTTATTTTATTAGTTTGTACGTTAATTTGAATGTAATAATAAATCTAAATTACAACTTATGTATCTTCTAAAAAAATTGTTTGCGCTTTACTCACACCCGTCTCTATGCCAAATAAATTGTAATTCATAAAAGTAAGCGGAAATATAGTTACAGTCGTATTATTATATTCATTCTCGTAAGTTACGATTCGCGGCCGAATGGATGTGGCTTGTTTTTGGGGATAATGCTTTATCGCTTGATGATAGTATATGAGAATGAATTTAATAATGCGAATATAAATATATTTTCGCTTACTTTTTATGAATTACAATTTATTTCGTATAGGGACGGGTGTGAGTAAAGCGCAAACAATTTTTTAGACGATAAATAAGTTGTAATTTAGATTTATTATTACATTAAAATTAACGTACACACTAATCAAATAAGCGGTCGGAGTGCGCCATAAATTTTTCGACACTAAAAGATAACTAACTAAAATAATAATGCTAACTAATAAAAATAACTAATCAAATAAGAATTAATGGTAATCAGAATTTAAGAGGGAATGACACCTCATCGCGGTCGGTATGGTAGAACAATTATAGATTCCCAAAAATCTCTGAAACGGCTCTTCAGATCCCGTCGAAACTGTGCCAAACGACGTCAAATAGATAGACGAACAGCTGTCTTCCCCTCAAATTTTCTGAATTTGAGGAAAAAAAACTAGATTGGCTTATCAAAAGCCAATCTACATTTTTTTTCTCAAATTCAGAAAATTTGAGGGGAAGACAGCTGTTCGTCTATCTATTTGACGTCGTTTGGCACAGTTTCGACGGGATCTGAAGAGCCGTTTCAGAGATTTTTGGGAATCTATAATTGTTCTACCATACCGACACCGATGAGGTGTCATTCCCTCTTAAAAAAAAAGCACTGAACGCGGGGAACGATCCCGCGCCCCTGCGGACCGAAGCCAGGAACGCTACCAACGGGACCATCTTGTCGCTTGTAGAATATGCACTTTCTGCTACTGACGATTCGCGGCCAGATGAATGATTCGCTTGTTTTTGGGGATAATACTTTATCGCTTGATGCAAGTATGAGAATTAATATAATAATACGAATATAAATATATTTCCGCTTACTTTTATGAATTATAATTTATTTGGCATAAGGATGGGTGTGAGTAGAGTGTAAACAATTTTTTAGAAGACAAATAAGTTGTAATTTGGATTTATTGTTATATTTAAATTAACGTATAAACTAAAAAAATAAGCGATCAGGGTGCCTGATACATTTTTTTGTATACGTTGATAACGCAGAGAATCAAGAGCTAAATAAGCATTGAAATCATCTAAAAGCCTCGCGCGTTCCGTCGAGTGACGTCACGCGCGAGTCGTGCTCATATTGCTTTTTCCCTCGAAGCCTTCGTTTCGGCTTGACGGCACATGAACGAGCTCGGCGTCCATGGATTGGTATAGCTGCCGAAGGCGCAGTCGGGAAACTTCGGCGCGCTCGGCTCGTTCCGAAGATGTCCGAGCGTCGCTCGCTCACGAACACGCGCTACTATGATTCTGTGATGGGCGCGTAAGAGGCTAGAGAGGGGCTAACTTGCGCGGGATCTGGCTATATATCATTTTGCGTCTCTCTCGCACGCAGCCTAGTTCTCAAGTATCATGCTGCCTTATGCACAGTTCACTTCTCATTATTTACTTGTTCCGTCTCTGTCACACGCAGCTCACTTCTCGACGTCTTAGCAATAGTGGCGCCATCCCATATGACCACATTTTTGTAGCCACTTTTTTCAAGTCTCTCCATAAGAGATCGGACTCCTCCCACTCTAGCCTCCCTGCTTTATACAGTAAGATGGGCTTTAGCAGACGACGTTTTAACTTTGTTCTGATATTACGCGAAAACGCGACAACAAATCGAAGATCTAATGACAGTTTACCACTGTAATGTGATTTTTTCCTATCGATTTTGTTCGGGCTATTTTTCGATTTGTCCACTCAATCTCCGGATCTCATAATTTACGGCCGAATTTTCGGGTGACTTTTTACCCCAAAAATTCTTCCACACTCGTCCATTATCTTTCATTGAATAAAATAAAGTCGTTTGTTCATGTCGTAAACATAACACATACGCCGTTTTGTGAATTGATTAACACTCTCCCACAACAGGCACAGTAACGCCACCGCTTTCTCGAACGGCACGACTCGAACTACACTCTGCTTGCAATATATATATATATGTATATTCTAATACAGTCGCTTTGACAGCTCGAGTAACCAAACACGGTTAGGCGAGCGTGGATGTGAAAAAAGAAAACAAACGGCTCTTATTAGAGCCAAAAATTTATTTAACAAAGTTTCACGTCGTTTCAAATTTAGGTGTGGATTATTTATTTTGATCCTAACACGCGTATATTAGCCGTGGCGCTCGCGCGTAAACCGTCGGAGAAACAGCGAGGACGATACGCAAATAGATACAGAGTAAGTTAAAAATTCAATAGTGTGCTCATTTCTTTCACTTGCTTATATAAAATGAAGAAATTGGCAGATAGACGTGCATGTGTAGCTTTTGTGTGCCCTGACAGCATAACCTTCTATGCATCATTATCAATTTGTGTGTTCATAACCTTGTTCGATTAACATTTTATGTACATATCTTCAAAATTTTCTGAACAGAATCTTATCATAGACAGTGAAGTTTTTTTTGTTGTAGAAAATGCATTCGGCTCTGTAGAATTTATTGACGCAGATCTCGACAATTATTTTGCCTAAAATATTATTCATCGCTGAAAAATTTATCATGAGAAATAAAAGCTTTGTGCAACACGATACATAATCCTAGATCCCCTACGGCGTCTAATCGAACATGTAAAATAGAACGCCATTACACGACCATCCCAAGTTCTTGCGAATTTTGTTCATACGATCCCGTGATCAAACATACAGGTATCGAATAGGCGGCCTAATTGACATTCGTGTGATGCAATCGACACCTGTATATTTGATCACGAGATCATACGAATACAATTGGTGCAAACCTGTGATTGTCGCGTAATCGTGGTCTATTAGGACAACACCTAATGTTTGGCTGGACCTCACAGACTCAAGCCTGACAGCACCTTCATATGCTTTGCCATTCTTGTCATACTGTGGTGATCACCATAATTGATTATTGCGGCTGCACAATCTACGTCTACATGGAACGATGATAGTCCGCCGTGTCTTAGAAATCTTCGGGTGCCACACCTGCATTGAGGATTTTCCTCGGTTATGTCGTTCAACGCCTCGAAGTTTATCGTCCCAAGTGCGCTCAATGCGTCAAATACTATGGAAAGCCAAACTTCAGATACTCCATGTCACTCGATGCCTCGGATCGAGCAATATTTGGGCATGAAACCCTTTTCCGGTACGGAGAGCGACAACGAGACCTTTTGACATTTTTCCAGCTTGATATAACATAAAAATGATTAAAACATGAAGAATGAATTTTAGCATTTTTCATAAAATGAAAAGGCCTTAGGACTATTGTGCCATCTGGCCAAGGAAGGCCAGGTTGTCAATGATTGTGCGCTTTTTAACGTTAACATGAAAGTGTGATTGAAGCTGCATATTTTATGTGTTACGCGATTATCGACTTTTATGTAAATTGATAATAAGATGATTGTCAACGAAACCTTTTTTTTGTCAGACCGGGTTTAGTTTTACTTTATTGTAAAACAACCTAAGATTTCTTGAATAAAAATCCTGAAACTGAGTATGTGTGATAATAATTTTTCTAATTTCCATTGTGCCAAATTAAATACGGTTAATGAAACTGAATTGATTACATTAACCAAACATTCAAAACGTAGAGACTCTCAAACTTTTATCTATAGTCACATATAGGTGACTTGGTAAATAAAATTATTTAACACTTTTTAGTACATTAAATAAAAGCTTGTATAAAAAAAAAGTTTTTTTTTATATCACAGTCACATATAGGTGACTTGGTAAAAAAAATTATTTTACACTTTTTAGTACATTAAATAAAAGCTTCTATAAAAGAAAAGTTTTTTTTATATACAAATTTTCCGTATCAATCTGACTGTGTTAAATGAAAAAAAAAGAAAAACGGCGTTTCGAAAATATATGGTTCTGAACCTTAAGATATTTCTTTCACGAACCCGAATATTTAACAAATAACTGATTGTCGTCTATTATTTTTACCCGGTGTTTACATTCCTTTATTCAATCGAATTAATTTTGAACAATGAATGTCAATTGTCTAAGAGAAAAAAAAGATGAGTTCTCTTTGAAAATGGGCTTCATTGAAAGTATGGGCCGGCTACGGTGACCAATGGCATGGAGATATGTGCGCCATTAAGCCTTCATGCGACGTTGGCACGCACCACCTCTCCGTTTCGTCGCCGGGAGAAAAACTGACGTCTTCATTTACATAAAAGTCGATATTTAATAAATGCCGTAGACGGATCATTTAATTTTTGTGTGACAATTTTGATAATGTACTGAATGATTTGACATTTTTTCATAACATCCTTAACATTTTTCACACTATTCCGTGTGTAAAACTGCCGATCGGGATGAGTCTAGGGATCTTCTTATGTAAAAACTGTTTGTTCAATTCAAATAAAAAATTAAATTATTAAATTCATAATTCAATTCAAAATTATTAAAATGACATATTAAAATTTGAAGGGTGCATTCAGTATATGATAACGAATCCACTATATAAATTTGTTTACTATATAAATTCTATTTATAAATACGAATACGAATTTATTCACATCGTTATTTTCATATGAATATAAATACAAATGTATTCATACTTCACTCTTTGTATTCACATGTATGCATACAAGTACAATTGTATTCACAAATATTCTGAACATACAAATCAATTCACAGAAAAAATTGTGAATATTCACAAAAAAGTGAATATTTACAAAAATTCCTGTGAATTAACGAAAATTCACATCAAAATCTGTGAATGCAAATGTAATTACAAAAAATTGTAAATACAAAAAAATCCACAAAATAAGTTGTGAATTTTTTCATATTTAAGACAAATTAAAATCAAATTCACAATGATTAGATTAAAATTCACACCAATAGTGAGTTCGTACGCATTTTGAGAGAAAACATTGCCTCGAGGCAACTTATTTTTGCACAAAACTGCGAAAATTCCTTTGCCTCAACACAATGTTTTCTCTCAAAATAAATAAGAACTCACTTGTGGTGTAAATTTTAATATAATTGTCGTGAATTCGATTTTAATTTTCTTCAACGTGAGGAAATTCACAACTCATTTTGTGAATTTGTTCATACTTATGATGTAATATTTGAAACTCACAACTTTTTTTGCAAAAATTTATTTGCCTCGATGCAATGTTTTCTCTCAAAATACGTAAGACCTCACGTTTGGTGTAAATTTTAATCTAATCATTGTGAATTTGATTTTAATGTGTCTTAAATACGAAAAAATTCTCAACGTATTTTGTGAATTTTTTTTTGTATTTACAATTCTTTGTGAATACATTTGCATTCACAGATTTTGATGTGAATTTGTTTAATTCACAGGATTTCTTGTAAATATTCACATTTTTTGTGAATATTCACGATATTTCTGTGAATTTATTTGTATGTTCAGAATATTTGTGAATATAATTGTATTTGTATGCATGCATGTGAATACCAATAAGCGAAGTATGAATAAATATTTCACTAATAGGTCACCCTGCAAATACGTCGATTTAATAGTGGAGGGGAGTGAAGACTTAAAACAAAATATTTATAGCATTTGGTAATATACAAGGTTTCAGAAACGACTCGTCCTGTTTATTAACTATCTGTTTACATCTTACCCTTTTAGAATCTTTGAAAAAGTTTAAAAAAGAGAATGCCAAGTAATGAAAACATATTTGAATTAACTCCTCTTCGAACTGGTGCAGAACGAAAAAAAGATTTCTCCCCTTTCAAAAAGATATGAAATTCCCTTTAAAAACTTTTAAAAAGTAAAAAAAGGACGCCAAGTAACAAATTCCCCCCGAAAACATTATTGCTTGTTTGACCATATACAAAATTCTGATTTACCTTGAAATTTTTTTATTTATTTACTATCGAATCCTTTTATTATATTTTTTTTCAATTGAAATGTACAAAAAAAGTGAAATAACTTTTTATAAAATAGCCAAGCAAGTTTACTAAAAACGTAAACAAAATTGTTAAATCTTAGAACTAATATTTTCCTAAATATTTCATTTTTAATTTGAAAATCACATTACCATTATAACAAAAAATTGGTATTACCATTATATAAAAATACAACGTATTTACCACATAAGTACACTGAAAATACTGTGCAACGACTTGCCGTGCATGGTTAAGAAAAAAAGCTCGGCGAAGGATTTCGTCTTTCCAACTACTTAACTCTCAGGTTGGAAAAACAAAGACTGCTGCAATTTGTTATGCAACTGGAAATCAAATTTTGTGATCCCGCAAAGTATGGATCAAATCATTGATGTTCCCCTAGACGACACGATACGTTAAACCTTTTTTTTATGCATAATTTAATACGATATATAAAAGTATATACTTTCTCCTCTATCAGACAACTTTATACATTACATGAAATATATTTCGTATATACTTTTTGTTGAGAAGTAAAGTTATCGCACGTCGATAGGCTCACTGCGCATGCGTGAGCAAAACTTAGTGTTAAGGCGCCGGAGCGCACTACTTGCGTTGCCGGTAATTTTTCGTTAGTTGGTCCGTGACCGTTGCCCACTAGACGTGTGCAATAAGAAGTTCCTTTGTTAACACAAAACTAATAAAGCGTACTTATATATATCAAAAGTTATCTTTCTCTGTAACCCTATCGTCTCTCTTTCCCTTCGATAATCTCAACACTTTTGTGTATTGGTCGGTCTTTTTGTGTATTGTATCCGTCTCTAAGCCACAGCATTAGCAAGTTTGAAGGTCGAATTACGGTGCCGTCGTCTTGCTGGTGAAAAACGAAATATCTGAGTATCTCTCCTGATACTCATTGCGCTATATTCGATGGTTTTTCCGAGTACAGTCGAATATTTGTCAATAGTGGATATAACGTAGCTCTGACACGGTCACGTGAATTGTGTGGACCGATATATACACCGATAGCACTATATATCAATGGTATCTTGTCCGAATCACACTAGCGCAAGGTGCAGAAAATGGCATTGCCAATAACACTGGCAGTTGATGCGTTGTATATACATATATTTTGTGTATCTTCCCGAGCTTTTTCTCTTAACCATGCACGCCAAATCGTTGCACAGCATATGCAGTGTACTTATGTGGTAAATACGTTGTATTTTTATATAATGGTAATACCAATTTCTTGTTATAATAGTAATGTGATTTTCAAAATAAAAATGAAATATTTAGGAAAATATTAGTTCTAAGGTTTAACAATTTTGTTTACGTTTTTAGTAAACTTGCTTGGCTATTTTATAAAAAGTTATTTCACTTTTTTTGTACATTTCAATTGAAAAAATATAATAAAAGGATTCGTTAGTAAATTAAACAAAAAATTTCAAGATTAATCAGAATTTTGTATATGCTCAAACAAGCAATAATGTTTTCGGGGGCATTTTGTTACTTGGCGTTTTTTTTTACTTTTTTATATTATAACTTCCATTCCTTATTATGTGCTCAGCCTATGCTTATCTTCAAACCATCAAGACAGACACTACACTATTAATCCATGTATGCGATAAAGCTAAATTATCATTTTTAATCAAGATTGGATAGGTATCGTTCATCCATCACATTGGTCAACTGAAGAACAACCTTACCGAATCCTGGATAACACACATATGCCCACTAACACTCAAACTAATCAGAATTAAGACTTTCAGATCCAATTAAAAGAAGAAAAATGATAAAATATATATAAATCGACATTTCGGCATACAATAAAATATAGCCAAACATAGAACCATACGCCAAAAAATAAAATTACGACAAACCATAAAAGGAACAAATGCAAACGGACTTCCGGAAATGAATAGACGATCGTGAACGAAAGAGCAAAAACTTGGTGTGTCTTCTCTTTTTACATATATACATGAAATTACCAACCATGCACACACCCGTCCTTTTCATAACCAAATAGACCGTACTAACTCAATTAAACTAATCTTATAGTCAGTTTCAGATCCACGGCCATAACTCCAACATAGCAAATTATAGACGAAACATTAAAACATTACTTTAACAGGAATAAAATTACTACACGGAAAAAAATTACTACACGGTCCAAAAATTACTACATGGAACAAAAACTGAAACACGGAACAAAATTACTACACGGAACACATTTCATCCCGACTACTTTCTTACTTCACGCAGCACATTCGAAATGTTCCGGCCGACTAAACTGCGGCCCGAATTGCGCTTACAGCGTAATTGAACCACACCCCTAACAAATGCACATTTTTGGGACCCCCACGTTACACTACATAAACACATACATACACACCACACACACACACTTTTATTTTTATTATATCGAATCAATTTAAAAAAAAGCTTTGTAACCCACGATGCGGAGCATCGTTCTTGTATGAGGGGGAGTGTCACGGTCCCACACGACACCTAATCCTAATCTTCCTTCCTAGAAACCCTCAGCAGAAACCTAATCTTCCTTCCTAGAAACCCTCAGCAGAAACCAAATCTTCCTTCCTAGAAATCCTCATCAGCAATCTTCTCTCTCTCTTCTCTCATCTGAGTCCCATTGTTTCTGAGCCCACGCTCTCGTCACACTCGCCCGTTGCATCCCCTCCACCTTCCTTAGGCCTCACCGCTCACTGGCCGCCTACTGCCTGGCCGACTACTGGCTCTAGGGCCTGATGGCCCTAGAGCCAGTAGTCCATCTCCGAATCTCCTAGCCGTCGCAACGTGCACTCCCTCGACAGTTAATACTCGCCAATAAATATCTTAATTAGAATCGTCCCCGTCTCGCTCATTAACACCTCGCGCATCCCTTAATCATCCGCTCGGACCGTCACACATAGGACTTTTTTTGTGTCATATATATATATATATATATATATATATATATATATATATATATATATATATATATATGACGGTCCGAGCGGTCCGACGGTTCGAGGCAAGGTGGTTCCAAACGCCGAAAAGCTGGCCAAAAATAGGGATAATCGCGTTACTAAATATAGGCCTTTTTTGTGTGCCATATGTTAGGTTGGTACCTGTACTTTAAGAACGTAGCATTACCAATGCCAATAAGACACACTTGTTTGCAGCGTGGCATCGTGAAGTTAAGGTTAAATTTCGTGAATGTCACGTGTTTTCTGACTTAAACATTTAATTTAGACAAGTTAGTATTAATTATTCATGGTGAAGTGAATTGTTTCGAAGAGAGGGATATCTGAGGTTAGTACAATACGTTTTGTTTGAAATTCTAAGTGCTTGTACATTGTTTATATATTATTGTTTGTAAATCACAAAATTTCGTCATTTTTATGCCACTTTTACTTTTTCATTTTCCCGAAAGTCCCGCTAGATCCCGGGCTGAAATTAATTGCATATGGTAAGGGCATCATAGCACTAAATTAAGACGCCAATAACTTTTGCCCGAATTTGCCCGAAATTGAGAAAATGCAATTTGAAAATTTACTTAAAAAAATGGCTAAAAATATGATTTTTACGTTATATGAAGCCCAATATCGTCAAAAAAAATTTGTTTAAGTTATTTAATGTTGAGTATACATACTACCAATGATTTTGACATTATAAACAATGCATTTGTTATGAAGAATAAATTTTTTTTTTTCAAAAAACTTAATTAATTTTTTTTTCCAAGTTGATTAAATGTCAAATTCGGATTCAGCGACGTCGAAAACCCCTTAATCAACAGGTTTTATCGTTTACAATTATAATCATTTTTTTTTGGTCCGCCATTTTGCTTTTGACTTTGTTTTGCATTTTTTTATGAAACTGATGTCAAATTTCGATTTAGCAACCTCAAAAACTTCTTATAACATCATTTTTTATTGTTTAAAGTTAATATAATTTTTTTTTTGGTCTGCCATCTTGTTTTTGACTTTTTGACTCATTTTTTCAAAAAACTAACATCAGATTCGGATTCAGCGACCCCCAAAACCTATATATACCCACCACCATCCGTTTTTTCGATGATTTCGATTTGGGGCCAGCTTTTCGGCGTTTGGAACCACTGTGCGACGGTCCGATATATGTATATACACACACATGTACACACACACACACACACGCGCGCGCGCGCGCGCGCACACACACACACACACACACACACACACACACACACACACACACATATATATATATATATATTGTAGCGAGTAGGTTGTTTGAATTTTGCCGCGTCATAGATGGAGTAAGCGTGTATATTGCGGATATAGATGTCGCGACGATACTGGAGCAGAGCAAAAGGAAGACCGTTGTCGAATTCCCTCTCTCACTCCGATCGAAGCGGTAAACGAAGGGGGACGTGTTTTAAGGGGGGATTGTCATTTTTTTTCGCAAAATTTACCGCTTTTTGGGAATTTTTGTGTGAACAAAGTATACAACGGAAAACTTGTGAAACTTGGCATATAGTTTTATTGATCTGTTTACTACATACAACAAATTTTTTAAACAATTTCATCGAAAAATCCGCCTCCCACCCCCCTCGACGCGCGATGGTCCTTTTTTGATGGTGTGCACGATTTCTCAAAAACTATTCAACCGATTGCCTTCAAATTTGGACAGAATGCTCAGCTGACATCCTTTTATCGTTTGGTGAAGCAAAAAAGCAATACGTTTAATAGTTTTTTATTTATAACAAAAAAATCGATCAATTTTTTTCGAAAAATCGATACTTCAAGTTCAAAACGTCACCAAATCGTCAATTTTTTTTCCCTTCATCGAACGATAGCTATATATGTCTAAAGTAAAATGCTTTTTGGGTTTTTGTTGCAGGATGAACATGAAGGCTGTAATCGTGCACACCATCAAAAAGAGACCATCGCGCGTCGAGGGGGGTGGGAGGCGGATTTTTTGATGGAATTGTTTAAAAAAATTTTTGTATGTAGTAAACAGATCAATAAAACTATATGCCAAGTTTCACAAGTTTTCCGTTGTATACTTTCTTCACAAAAAAATTCCCAAAAAGCGGTAAATTTTGCGAAAAAAAAAGACAATCCCCCCTTAACGCGATCGACCACGTTCCTCGCCCAAATTTGCAAAAGATCGTTACGAGATTATAGAAAGCTAAAACGGGTAGAAGTTAGTTCTTGGCACAAAATTGGTGTCAAGCATTCGTGTCTAAAAGGGCGAAGCGTGACCGTGAGCCACGCAGTCGGCCACGGGTCCATATCGCCAGAGTCGATCACGGAGTCCCTGACAAGCCGCACGATCCTGGAGCGTGGCGGCCATTTTACATCGCCGTTTTCGCGTCGATTCGTCCAAAAGGACGACGCGTGACCGCGAGCCACGCAGTCGGCCACGGGTCCATCTCGAGAAAATCGACATCAGAGTTCGAAAGAGCAATTTTGGGCTCCCGTCCAACCTAAATGATCCGGAGAATAGCTGCCTCGTACTATGACACGTCTCTCCTGCCACGAGTGTCTGCGTCGAGAGTTACCACGAGGGCCTCCCGACATCACGCTGAAAAGGCATCTGTTGGGCCACGGGAACATATCGGAATCGACGGAGTTTGATTGCGGATGATGCTGCGTGTAAATTCGCCGAAACGAGGACGCGAACGTATATATTGATAGTGTGTAAATAGACGCGCTCCAACGTGTCGCGCCCGTTGGAAAAGAATGTGTCGCGCAATGACGAGCGCCCGTTAAAATGAATGCCCACCAATAATTCAAGGCAATGCCCTGAAAATCGTTTAAGACTGATGGCAAAAGATTCACCCCAGCGTAACGTAATTCGCTAATTGTGAAATATTGTCGTTATTATTGAAATGTGAAATTTTGTCTGCGTACGCGCATCTTTATATTTCGTTATCAATGATTCCCAGCATAACGTAATTCTCTAATTGTGAAATATTGTCGTTATTATTGAAATGTGAAATTTTGTCTGCGTACGCGCATCTGTATATTTCGTCAGTTGTGATTTCCAGCGTTAATGTACTTCGCGTAGACTCAAATAGGCATAATTTATCGAATTGATCAATGGTATCACCATGGGGTTTCCCGCAATGCGAATCGAGCACCTCGACAGGTGTACCTAGTCTTAACGGCGGAACGGGCCGAATACCTGAGGGTTTGCGTAGCTCAGCGGCGCAGGACATAGGCCTCGCTTTCCTTCGGAGATATGTCTCCGGCAGACCCAAACATAATTTTGTGATAACCGAGGCATATTTCAACAAAGACTGAGGGAATAAATTATATTGGTGAGAAGAAGTTTAAAAGAAATACGTGATATCGAATAATTGTATTGAATGCCTTATAATAAATAGGAAATTCGTTACAATATATATATATATATATATATATATATATATATATATATATATATATATATTGTGATGTCGGGATGGACACTTTTATTATAATTTTTGAGGAAAGGAGTGGCTGACTCGCTCCAGAACTCGGTTGTAGGACGGAATAACTCGGTTAACACGGATTGAGCTACTTGAGACGAATTTATTCAGGTAATTGATGGACAGAGATTCAGCGTTGTACAGTATTCGGAGACTTACTGACTAACTTAGCTTAGAACGAAGGTAATTTATAGTGATGGAGTTTGGGAAAATCGAAATGGTGGGAGGAAGGGCCTACGTGATGTTAGAAACGTTAGCCATCGGTTTCATAAGAATTTGAGAAAGCATATTGCCGAATGAAAAGTCAAAGCGTTCCTAATACGACTGGCCGGACGTGAAAGTGTCGCTCATGAAGATCACGGAGGGCCTTCGTCATAAGTTTCCCAAGAGTGTCGAAAGTCATGCGTGATATTCAGAATGTAGGTACACGGACGCTATAAATTTGGTGAAAGGCCACTTGCACATATGCGTCAGTAGTATTGATCGTTGGAAGAAAATAGGGAGAAGAACGACCAAGGAAAAAATATAGAGGACCTCATTACAATATATATATATATATATATATATATATATATATATATATATACGTGTGTGTGTGTGTGTGTGTGTGTGTGTGTGTGTGTGTGTGTGTGTGTGTGTGTGTGTGTGTGTGTGTGTGTGTGTGACGGTCCGAGCGGATGATTAAGGGATGCGCGAGGTGTTAATGAGCGAGACGGGGACGATTCTAATTAAGGCAGGATTTTACTTTGAAACTTTGAAAAAAAAAAATTTTTTTTTTTACATTTTTCGAAAGTAAATATGTTCAAAAATGTTCGGTGAAAATTTTATAAAGTTCCAAGCAGTCTAACTATCCTTTTTGGCCTTTCGAACGCACCTACCTGAGCGCGCTATTGTGACCCGCCCGGCGCGCGGCCCGGATCAGCCGTCTACCTGGCTTTGTTCGCTAAGACAGATGTTCCCCTATCGTAAACCGTTATACCTATATATGCTTATTAACCAAAGTACATACCTTTGCTTCTCTATATTACCCTTCCTTTATAATTTTCCCTTCGCTTTATAATTCCGGCTTTATAATTCCCTCCGCTTTATAACTTCGCTTTATAAAGCTAAAAACTACAGTTTCGCAATTCAAAGGAATTCAAATTCAGTAGAAAGCATGCGAAACGAGATCTGGGCCGGCTATTACCACAAAATATCAACAGACTCCAAACCACAGCATACGTACTGTTCAGACGGCTGGTGCAAGTATAAGAAGGCCGAAGCAAACAACGCTTTAAAAAATTATAAACATCCTCCTGCTCTTGCTAGTGACGTACAAGAGGTGCTGAAGCCGATCTACGAAGATCTAACAAAAACGGAATTACTAGAGAGATGTTTGGGTGGAAACACTCAAAATAACAACGAATGTTTCAACTCTACAGTTTGGGCTATGGCACCGAAACATGTCTTTAATGGCAAAAAAATCGTCAAAATTGCGTGCCTCACTGCTGCCTGCGTTTTTAATGAAGGATTCAGCCCAGTTTTAAAAATAATGGAAGTCATGGGCATGGCAATCGGCCCAACCGTCATGCAGTTCGCCACTATGCGCGACCAACATCGCATCGTTCGAGCGAACCGCCGCTCGACTGAGGCTTCTAAGGGGGGCAGAATTTAAAAAAAACGCTAAATTGGATGAACACACCCACCTGGAACACGTCGAAGGCATATTATATGGCCCAGGCATCGCTGATTGAGGGTAACATAATTTTTTCTACGATTTATCACTCACCAAAACTTTAAAGGCGTTTTTCTCGAAACGACTTTTCAAGTACCGTGGTTGTGATAACTCAAAAAGTACTGAAGCGATCCTTATGAAATTTGGAACACATATTCTATATGTGTGTACCAACCGACTTAACTACAATCAACTTCAAATTTTGATTAGAACTATTTTTTTATTGCAAAAAAAGACCCAAAAAAAACGCATTTTTTTCGTATTTTAGCCGCCATTTTGTTAATTTTGCACGTATATAAAATATTCTAGTTAGGTCGGTTCCTGAAGACATACTAAATATGAAACTATTTGATTTTTTTGTTTCAGACCATCCGTCGGGAAGATTTCACGACCACGGCAACGGTACCTGCTTTTCGAGGCGTTGGCTTTAAACATATTTTACGTGTACAAAAAATGAATAAAATACATTAAATTTTTTTTTATGTACTTAAAGAGTGTATTTATTGAACAGTTTAAACCCCATATCGATATCTTTAATAGTATTCTCAGAAAAAATTCACGAAAATAGCGGTTTTTTTCATGGTTTCAAAGTAGAATCCTGCCTTAAGATATTTATTGGCGAGTACTAACTGTCGAGGGAGTGCACGTTGCGACGGCTAGGAGATTCGGAGATGGACTACTGGCTCTAGGGCCATCAGGCGGAAGCGTGATTGAGCGGTGGGGCCTAAGGAAGGTGGAGGGAATGCCACGCACGAGTGTGACGAGAGCGTGGGCTCAGGAACAATAGGACTCAGTTGAGAGAGAAGAGAGAGAGGATTGCTGATGAGGATTTCTAGGAAGGAAGATTTGGTTTCTGCTGAGGGTTTCTAGTAAGGAAGATTATGTCACACACTCTTTCTTTCTTGGCATGAATAAATAACTCGTCTCTCTCTTTTTTCTTTAGTCTTTAATGTTCACAGATTTCCACTCCGATAGCCGCCGCGGACGGCTTCGGGATTCTCGCACATAACGCGGCATGAAAAGTACGGAGTTATATATATACATATATTTATAATACGGGGAATTTAATAGTAGAAGCGAATTACACGGGAGGGCGAAAACCATGCTACTAAGCTACGGGGGTCACACGGCATGCAACAGGTTGCACAGCATGCGCGACCGGAAGCGTCCAAACTCCACGGGCCACATGCCCGTAACGTTCGCTTGCTCGACTCTCTTTCTTTCTCGCTCCCGTACTCTCTCATACGCGTACGTTCTCGCGTCGAACTCGCTCGCTCGCCTTCCCGCGCGAACTCCGATTTCTCGACTCCACGATACAGACGTTTTACGACTCTACAGTACCGACGCTACCTTAATCGATTCTACAGACTTGACGTGACTTGACTCGGCGGTTTTACTTTACTTGACTCGACTATTCTAACTTGATTTGACTCGACGATTTATATTCTACTCGACTAGGCTGCTCCGACGTTACGCTCCGACTACTCCGCTTTCTGGCAGACCGCTTGGCGCCGACCCGGCTTGCCGCGCGGTTGATATCGGCGGACTTCGACCCAACACTGCTACAGCCGACGGCGCTGTCTCTCTGGCGCGGGAATTTCGATGGTGACTGTGACACTCGGCCATCCTTCATCGCTCGTCCCCGAGCGTTGAGGTATAGTCGCTCCACCTCACAGGAACTCGCCGCTGACGATGGCTGCGTCGGGGTTCTCCCACATCCCTCTCTGCTGGTGACGCGGGGCTCGTGACCGGCTCGGGCACAGCCTCGGTTGACTCGGGTGGCTCCTCGTCGTCCCCGTGCTCGTCGCTCGACCTCAGACCCTCCTCGTCGTCCTCCGGCTCCTCTGGCGTCCACAGCTTTAGTTGCGTCACGTGGGCAGTCGAGGCGTAGCGATGCCCGTCGCGCTCACCACTCAGGCTGCAGACACGGTATGTGTCTCCCGGAAGGCGCTCCGTGACTATGAGTGGCCCCCGATACCTGGCCTGCAACTTTGTTGACTCGCCCGTCGCTGCCGTGGCTGCCCTCGCGTAGACGATGTCCCCGGTCTGGTACTGGCTCAGCTTTAATCGCCCGGCGTCGTACCGCCTCTTCATCGCCTGTTGTTGTTGTTCCAGCCGGATCCGTGCCTCTTCTCGTATCGCGCTCACGTCCTCGCGCTCGTCGGAACTCGAGTTCGCCACCTGCCGTAGTGGGCCTTCGCTCCGCCTCGGGACGTAACCTAAAAGCATTTCAAACGGACTCCGACCCGTGCTCGCGTTTTTCATCTCGTTGAGATCGGATTGGATTCTCCGCAGCCCTCGGTCCCAATTTCGTTCTCCGTCGACGTCCGCGTTGGCACTAATCGCCGCTACAATGGCGGCGTTGCTTCGCTCCACCAACCCGTTTTCCTGCGGATACCGTGGTGAATTTAGGGTATGGCGAATCCCCTGCCGCCGACAAAATTCATCGAATGCCTTCGAGGTATAACACGTCCCCCGATCGGACACGATGCGCGTCGGAGCTCCATACTCGTCGATCAGTTCCTCGAGGTGCCGCAAGACTGCCCTGGTGCCGGTATCTCGAACGGCTCTCATGATGATGTACCGGGTGAGGGTGTCCACGATAACCAGCACGTATTGGTTCCCTCGTGTTGATGCAACAAACCGCCCCAGGTGGTCCACGTGCACCAAGTCGAACGGCTGTCGCCCGGGCGGTATGGGGTGCAATTCCCCCGGCTGCCGTCCTCCCTTCGGCTTGTACTGCAGGCACGTCGTACACGCTGCCACGTGCCGCCGAACGTACGCCCGCATCCGTGGGAAATGGTAATGGTGTCGAAGCCTGGTGACGACGCGCTCGACGCCCTGGTGACTCTTCAGGTCATGAAACCTTACGACCCAGGGCTTTCACATAGCCCGCGGCACGGCATATTTCCGGGCTCCTCCGACCACTCGTACGACGATGCCATCGTCAAGCGCGTAGTCTCCAATTTGTCGTTCTTCCTCTGCTGTGCGATCGCTTTTCCGCTTCCGTAAGTTGTCCCGTATTGCGGCTAGTTCGGCGTCTCCGTGTTGGTACATCCGCACAAGGTCCTCGTCGCTCGTGAGCGCCATCATCGGGTCTGGAGGCTCACTTCCGGCCTCTTCCACTGGAGCTCGGCTCAAGGCGTCTACGTGGGTCATCCTCGACCCCGGCTGGTGGGCGATCATGCAGTCGTACTCCGACAGTGCTGCATTCCACCGGATTACTTGTGGATTCAGAGACTTTTGGGTGTCTAGGAAGGTCAGCGCGCTGCAATCCGTCACCACAGTGAATGGTATATTTGCGAGCATCGGGCGAAGCCTCGCGACCGCCCAGACCACCGCTAACAGCTCCAGCTTGCTGCTGTGGTACGCTCTCTCTGGCCCGGTTGTGCGGCGGCTGATAGCGTATACCATCCGCAGTCGTCCCTCCTCATCCCGTTGGAGCAGCATCGCCGCTACCCCTCAGCGCTCGCGTCAGTGTGTAGCTCGATTTTCGCGACTGGATCGTACGTCTGGAGGATGGGTCGCGCCAGTAAGTGTCCATTCAGAGTCTAAAACGCCTTTTGTTGCGACTCGGTCCACTCGAAACTGCTGTCCTTCCGTAGTAGGCTCGTCAGGGGTTCCGCTAGCAGCGCGAACCGCGGCACGAACCTCCTGAAGAAGCTCGTCAGACCGCGGTAACGACGCACCTCGTGCACGTTACGCGGCCTCGGGAACTCTCGCACGGCCCTCATTTTTTCCGCGCCCGGTTCGATGCCATCTCCGGATAATTCTTACCCTAGATACGTCACCTTTTTGTGCAAGAAACGGCATTTTGATAGTCGGATTGTCAACCCGGCCCCTCGGAGGGCGAGGAACACATTCTCCAAAGTGCCTGGGATGGTCGGCCAATCCCGGCCCGGGATGAGGATGTCGTCCAGGTAATATAGGACAATGTCGTCCCGCAGCGGTCCCAGGCCACGATGAATCGCCTTGGCAAAAAAGGCAGGCCCGTTCATGAGTCCGAAGATCATTCTCGTGAACTCCGCTGTCTCATCCGGGGTGATGATGGCTGTTTTTTCCCTCGCGTCGTCGGCCAGCGGTATCTGTAAATAGCCATGGGCCAAATCGAGCACAATAAATAGAGAACTTTGTCTTATTTGCGCTAGATGTTGATCGATATTCGGCAGCGGAAAGTGCACCCGTTCCGTCTGCTGATTCAATTTTCGGAAGTCGACGCACAATCGCCCTTGCCCACTTTTCTTGCGCACTAATAGGACCGGACTCGCATACGGAGATTGCGTGTCGGTCACTATACCCGCCTTTCTCCAGCCCGCCAAGATGTCTCTCATCTCAAGCCTCTCCTTTTCCGTCGCTCGGTACGGCTTCGACGCTACGGGTTGCGCCCCCTCTTTCAATATAATATCCATAGTCACTGACGTCGCGCACGCCAAGTCATGCAATCCCGTCGCTACACAATCGCGATACCGGTTAATGGTGTCGCATAACTCGGCGACAACCTCTGGCGGTTGTTCGGGACCCACATCCAGTTCCTCGGGCTTTATAGGTGGTAGCTCGTCCTGTGTGCGTTGCACCACCGGCAAAGGTGAAATCTCACCTCGCACCAGGCTCCTATTTCCTGCCCCGATCTGATGTTCTTCGGTTCCCAAGTTTAACACCGGTAACTCGTACTCGGCCTCCGCGCTGGCCACTCTCAGGAAGCCTATTGAGTAGGGTGGAATGGCCAGGGTCTCGGGGATCTCGGGGCCGCTCGCCTCATCGACACCCGCACCTGGGAGCTCGGTTGCGCGCTTGAACGTCAGCGTCCCGCCTACCTTGAAATAATCCACCCGCGGATGGTCTGTATAGGTACGCCCGATCAGGGCTTCCATGGGCTGCGCGTTATCGGGTACGAACCGCAGGGCCACATCCGGCACCTCGACGCCGTCGATTGCCACCGTGACGCGAATCAGCCCCGGGCTGGTCACTACGCAGTCCGGCGGCCCCCGGCTTTGAGGACCCGCGGTGCCGCTTCCATCCGGAACCCCTTGGTGAGCGCCGTCGTTGCTCTGATGGTGCACTCCGAGCTTCCCGGATCCACGAAGACAGTCAAGACGCGGTCCCCTATGCGCGCCTTCTTTAAATATTTCAGGGCGGCTGCGTCGTGCGTCCTACCGATCGTCTGGACTGACCCTTGTGCCGGCTCCGTGCACCGGCGACTAATGTGCCCCATCTTACCGCACTTGTAGCATTTAAAGTCTTTCTTTAGAGCGGGACAGTCCCGCGCTAGATGCCCCATATTAGAACAATTAAAACACTTACTGTCGGCTTCGCTGTACCTCCTACCTCCTCCCATCACTCGCATCTCGCCTCGTCGTGGCAGCTCGGCCCGAGCCGTTTCTCTGGTGCTAGTGGCTTGACGCGAAAACGCCGGTCTCGGTCTTGACGTCGCTGGGGCCTGTCGTGCTGATCGTACTCGCTCGACTCGCTCGCTCAATATTTTCTCGTAGTACACGAGGTCGTGCAGAAGATCGTTTAGTTCAAATTGAGCGGCGTGCATCACGGCGGCTGCCAACTCCCTCGACCACACACCGATAAGGATTTCTGCTTTGGTTTCACGAAAAGTCACTTTGGTATCACGCCGCCCCTGACTCGTCCGTTGCCTCTCTCTCTTTCTCTCTCCTCGCGCGACGCACGCGCACTGTCTACTTCCGCGCACATGGTTGATAATGGGGGCTCAGGCGTCGCGCCGGTGCGACCCGCGCGTGCCACCGACTCGCCGCCATCTTGCGCGTCTTCGCGCGCTCTCCCGGGAGCCGGCGCTTGTGGGCTCGCGTCTCTTGGACGGCCGCGACCCCTTCCCAACGTGCGGTTTAGCCCCATCTCACCCAGTCTCGCGCGCACAAAATGTTCGAATTGGCTTTCCTCCACCATTCGCACTTTGCTTTTTTTTTATCTCGGAGCACTCGCGCACTTTGCCGTCTCTTACTGTTCGTTCGCGTGCGCACTTAATTGTTTCTTAGCGTGCACTTTATTGTTCATCCCACTTCTGAAATGTCACACACTCTTTCTTTCTTGGCATGAATAAATAACTCGTCTCTCTCTCTTTTTTCTTTAGTCTTTAATGTTCACAGATTTTAACTCCGATAGCCGCCGCGGACGGCTTCGGGATTCTCGCACATAACACGGCATGAAAAGTACGGAGTTATATATATACATATATTTATAATACGGGGAATTTAATAGTAGAAGCGAATTACACAGGAGGGCGAAAACCATGCTACTAAGCTACGGGGGTCACACGGCATGCAACAGGTTGCACAGCATGCGCGACCGGAAGCGTCCAGACTCCATGGGCCACATGCCCGTAACGTTCGCTTGCTCGACTCTCTTTCTTTCTCGCTCCCGTACTCTCATACGCGTACGTTCTCGCGTCGAACTCGCTCGCTCGCCTTCCCGCGCGAACTCCGATTTCTCGACTCCACGATACAGACGTTTTACGACTCTACAGTACCGACGCTACCTTAATCGATTCTACAGACTTGACGTGACTTGACTCGGCGGTTTTACTTTACTTGACTCGACTATTCTAACTTGATTTGACTCGACGGTTTATATTCTACTCGACTAGACTGCTCCGACGTTACGCTCCGACTACTCCGCTTTCTGGCAGACCGCTTGGCGCCGACCCGGCTTGCCGCGCGGTTGATATCGGCGGACTTCGACCCAACACCGCTACAGCCGACGGCGCTGTCTCTCTGTCGCGGGCATTTCGATGGTGACTGTGATAATTAGGTTTCTGCTGAGGGTTTCTAGGAAGGAAGGTTAGGTTTAGGTGATAGCTGTGGGAAACGGTTGATATGAGGGCGTGAGACTGGGTTTAGGAATAGGAGTCGTGTGGGACCGTGACACTCCCCCTCTTACAAGAACGATGCTCCGCATCGTGGGTTACAAAGCTTTTTTTTAAATTGATTCTATATAATAAAAATAAAAGTGTGTGTATGTGTGTGGTGTGTATGTGTGTGTTTATGTAGTGTAACGTGGGTGTCCCAAAAATGTGCATTTGTTAGGGGTGTGGTTCAATTGCGCTGTAAGCGCAATTCGGGCCGCAGTTTAGTCGGCCGGAACACTTCGAATGTGCTTCGTGAAGTAAAAAAGTAGTCGGGATGAAATGTGTTCCGTGTAGTAATTTTGTTCCGTGTTTCAGTTTTTGTTCCATGTAGTAATTTTTGGACCGTGTACTAATTTTATTCCTGCTAAAGTAGTGTATTAATGTTTCGTCTATAATTTGATATGTTGGAGTTATGGCCGTGGATCTGAAACTGACTATAAGATTAGTTTATTTGAGTTAGTACGGTCTATTTGGTTATGAAAAGGACGGGTGTGTGCATGGTTGGTAATTTCATGTATATATGTACAAAGAGAAGAGAAACCAAGTTTTTGCTCTTTCGTTGACGATCGTCTATTCATTTCTGGAAGTCCGTTTGCATTTGTTCCTTTTAGGGTTTGTCGTAATTTTACTTTTTGGCGTATGGTTCTATCTTTTGCTATATTTTATTGTATGCCGAAATGTCGATTTATATATATTTTATCATTTTCATTCTTTTAATTGGATCTGAAGCAGTCTTAATTCTGATTACTTTGAGTGTTAGTGGGCATATGTGTATTATCCAGGATTCGGTAAGGTTGTTCTTCAGTTGACCAAAGTGATGGATGAACGATACCTATCCCATCTTGATTAAAAATGATAATTTTGCTTTATCGCATACATGGATTAATAGTGTAGTGTCTGTCTTGATGGTTTGAAGGTAAGCATAGGCTGAGCACATAATAAGGAATGGAAGTTATAATATAAAAAAGTAAAAAAAGAACGCCAAGTAACAAAATGCCCCCGAAAACATTATTGCTTGTTTGACCATATACAAAATTCTGATTTACCTTGAAATTTTTTGTTTAATTTACTAACGAATCCTTTTATTATATTTTTTCAATTGAAATGTACAAAAAAAGTGAAATAACTTTTTATAAAATAGCCAAGCAAGTTTACTAAAAACGTAAACAAAATTGTTAAACCTTAGAACTAATATTTCCCTAAATATTAGTTCTAAGTAACTAAAGATAACATTGATATATAGTGTTATCGGTGTATATATCGGTCCACACAATTCACGTGACCGTGTCAGAGCTACGTTATATCCACTACTGACAAATATTCGACTGTACTCGGAAAAACCATCGAATCTAGCGCAATGAGTATCAGGAGAGATAGTCAGATATTTCGTTTTTCACCAGCAAGACGACGGCACCGTAGTTCGACCTTTAAACTTGCTAATGCTGTGGCTTAGAGACGGATACGATACACAAAAAGACCGATCAATACACAAAAGTATATACGAAATATATTTCATGTAATGTATAAAGTTGTATGATAGAGGAGAAAGTATATACTTTTATATATCGTATTAAATTATGCATAAAAAAAGGTTTAACGTATCGTGTCGTCTAGGGGAACATCACTGATTTGATCCATACGTTGCGAGATCACAAAATTTGATTTCCAGTTGCATAACAAATTGCAGCCGTCTATGTTTTTCCAACCTGAGAGTTAAGTAGATGGAAAGACGAAATCCTTCGCCGAGCTTTTTTTCTTAACCATGCACGCCAAGTCGTTGCACAGCATTTCCAGTGTACTTATGTGGTAAATACGTTGTATTTTTATATAATGGTAATACCAATTTCTTGTTATAATAGTAATGTGATTTTCAAATTAAAAATGAAATGTTTAGGAAAATATTAGTTCTAAGGTTTAACAATTTTGTTTACGTTTTTATTAAACTTGCTTGGCTATTTTATAAAAAGTTTGTAATGTGATCTTTTTTGGGTCCTAAATGTTCGTTTACGGTATTTTATTATTTCCAGATCAATTTAAATTTATTTCACATCCTTTCTTATTTCGTTCAATTCTCCAAATACTTAATGTCTAAATTGCTCTAATAAATATCTTGTCCGCATGCTTGTCTCATCTTTCGTTAAAATATACAAAATATATAAAGGCGATTTTCGGCTCGCTAGCCAAAATAACTCAATTTTTTACAAATACATTTCAAATACGATTTTCGGCTCGCCGACCAAATACATGACAATAAATAATGACAGGCGATTTTCGGCTCGCTAGCCCAATTTTTTACAAACACGTTTCAAATACGATTTTCGGCTCGCAGACCACAGTTTTTTATTAAAATAACGAGTTTATGATTGTCCATATAAAAGTCTGTTCTCTTGGTTCATTTTCATAATAATTTTGTTTGCTCTCACCCTTCACTGGTTTTCATCCTTTTTTTGTTCAAATTGTCTATATTTCTATGTACTCACAAACTTTCGTTGTTATTTATCCGTTCACTTATTTTCCCGATACCTTCGGTGCGATCGCTTCAATTTTCTGATGTTTAAAATGGATTCCCTCGTGGCCGATATTTCCTCTAAGCTGCATGTAGACGAGATGATCAGTCGAAAACGCGTGAAAGGACGTCCTGAAGTCGATTGGTGATACATCAACGTTGACGGGCGTTTGACGGAGAAATATCGCCGGAATATTGTTCGTTATAATTTTTGAACTTGTTTGGCCACGATACCTGGCGACTGCGTGCCTTGTGGTATGGGCTCGAAGCCACGTGTGGTAGAGTGACGATCGTTCGAAACTTATGAAATTTTCCCTTTTTGACTTGGGAAAATGTCAAAATATCGGTGACTGGCGTTTAGTTCACTTTTGAAACGCCCGATACTTCGTTCATTTTTGTCGAGGCGCGCACACGGCTCATGATGCTCGCGGATATCGTCGAACGCGTGAATCGGTGACGGGAGCGCGTGGTTGCGTCACACCGGCACGTGTTGTCGCTCGACCGTTCAGAGAGAGAGAGAGAGAGAGAGAGAGAGAGAGAGAGAGAGAGAGAGAGAGAGAGAGAGAGAGAGAGAGTCTGCATTGAGGTAGTCCTTCTCCGCTTTTCGGGAGAGAGTGTCAGCCACACCTTCGCCATCTATATCCCGCTTTTAGTGGCTCCCTCTTTTCTTTCAGGAACGCGCGCAAATTTGAACGTCGGATCGTTTTTGACGGTGGTCATAAAAGCTATCTTACAAGTTATTTCACTTTTTTGTACATTTCAATTGAAAAAATATAATAAAAGGATTCGATAGTAAATAAAAAAAAAATTTCAAGGTAAATCAGAATTTTGTATATGGTCAAATAAGCAATAATGTTTTCGGGGGTATTTTGTTACTTGGCGTCCTTTTTTTACTTTTTAAAAGTTTTTAAAGGGGATTTCATATCTTTTTTAAAGGGGAGAAATCTTTTTTTCGTTCTGCGCCAGTTCGAAGAGGAGTGAATTCAAATATGTTTTCATTACTTGGCATTCTTTTTTTTAAACTATTTCAAAGATTCTAAAACGGTAAGATTTAAACAGATAGTTAAAAAACAGGACACGTTGTTTCTGAAACCTTGTATATTACCAAATGCTATAAATATTTTGTTTTAAGTCTTCACTCCCCTCCACTATTAAATCGACGTATTTGCAGGGTAACCTATTAGTGAAATATTTATTCATACTTTGCTTATTGGTATTCACATGCATGCATTACAATTATATTCACATGCATGCAATACAATTATATTCACAAATATTCTGAACATACAAATAAATTGACAGAAACAAATTTTGAATATTCACAAAAAAAGTGAATATTTACAAGAAATCCTGTGTATTAAAAAAAAATTCACATCAAAATCTGTGAATGCAAATGTATACACAAAAAATTGTAAATGCAAAAAAATTCACAAAATAAGTTCAGAATTTTTTCGTATTTAAGACACATTAAAATCAAATTGACAATGATTAGTTTAAAATTTCCACCAAACGTGAGTTCTTACGTATTTTGAGAGGAAAAAGAAGGGAGGAATACGAGAGAAGGAGCAAAAAACGGGTAGGGAGAGGAGAAGGGAGGAAGAGAAAGAGGGGAAAGAAGCAAGAGGTAGGGAAGAAAAGGAAGGTGACGTTTTGGAACGTAGCGGGGTTAACGAATAAGGACAAGGAATTCTGGAAGGGACTGGAGGAGTGGGAGGTAATAGTAATGATGGAGACGTGGGTGGAAAAGCAGGGGTGGGAGAGAATAAAGGAAAGGCTGCCAAAGGGATATACATGGATGACACAGTGGGTAGAGAAAAGAAACAGGAAGGGGAGGGCGAGGGGGGGAATGATAATAGGAGTGAGGGAAAAAATGAAGGCAGAAAGAAGGGAAGGGAGAGGAGAGGAGGAAGGAATAATGACAGTAAAAGTAGAAACGGAAGACGGGACGTGGGTAATAGTGGCAGTGTACGTAAACGGGGACATAGAAAGGAAGATAGAGAGATTAACCCCTAATAGTCACACGGGGTAAAATACACCCCAGCCCATTTTCAACCTCGGATTCCGGTCCGAAATTTTTCGAAAATGGGCCTAGTATTGACATCTACAGGCTATTTGAACCTTCAAGAAGGGCGCCGAGTCGGTCCTATTTGAACGGGCCCGTTAGTATTGTTTGAACAGCTGATTGAAGCGGAGTGTGCGAAAATCTGGGGTGCGCCACACCCCATGTGACTAGTGTGCTAAAAAAATTGTTTTTGGAGCGAGTTTTTTGTGTCAATTTACCGCAGTAAGTAACGAAAAAATGTTTGTAATGTTTTTTTTTCTCAAAATTTCTCAGTAATTTTTATTATATTCGATTTATTATATTTACTTTATATTCGATTTATTATATTTGATTTATATTCGATAGACATGGCCTATGATCTGGAACCGAGTTAACCGAGCCGTTAAACCGGAGACTAACGAAGTCTCGAGCGCGGGGACGCCCGGTGTCAAGTTTACGAGGCGTCAACGGTTTTAAATGGACCACCCGATGGCCCGAGCGACTCTCAGGTAAACAGTGTTCCTATTGTATGTTTTTCTATGCCGCAGGTATCCCGTCCCATGACCTTGTGCGACTCTTCGATTCTCTATATTTCAAAATATTCATCGCTAAAGAAACGTTTTTCTTATTTTGGAATGAAAATTTTGAACACAAAAAATTATGAATGCTAAATATAAATATGATGCTAAATATAAATATAAAAAAATAAGTTTATGAAATAATAATAATAATTTTTATTTAGATCGACAGAGACAGCCGGTCGAAATTTTTATTCCGGGACCGATCAATTGTACAGCCACAAGCTTCGTCGAGTTTTGGAAACTGCTCATCAATGAAGACATGATAAATTCAATTGTTGAGCATACCAACAACAACATCGAGGATGTATGTGCGGAAATTATGGCAGTCGATCAGGAAACCCAGGCATATCACCACCACACCGACGTCAACGAAATTAAAGCATACATGGGGTTACTTTACCTTAGTGGACTCAATAAACAGTCGGGTATCAATTATGAATGGCTTTGGGATAAGCAAGTCGGAGGAATTAGTGTTTATAGATGCATCATGAGCCGACCGAGATTCATGTTTATATCTGCGTGTCTGAGATTCGACGATAAGGCGACGAGAAACGCACAAGATAAGCTTGCTCCGATTCGCAGTATTTGGGACCAGTTTATAAACAATTGTAAAAAGTATTACAAACCGCACCAAATCTGCACCGTGGACGAGCAGCTTCTCGGGTTTCGAGGGAAATGTTTGTTTAGAATGTACATAAAATCGAAACCCGATAAGTACGGACTGAAAATCATCAGCCTGAATGATGCAGCTACGTCCTATATGGTAAAATTCTATTTAAATTTCATAAAAGAAAGAATGAAATATTATAACAATATTATTTTTTTGCCGATTTTTAAATTTAATTTTTTTATCAAATTTTATAAACTTTTTTCGTTTATTTTTTTCAGTATTATGCTATACCGTATTTGGGGAAAACGTCCACGCCGCCGAACGAGTCTGTTTCGGAGTATTTCTTGCGCGAAGTGACTCGACCAATCCACGGGACCAAAAGAAATGTAACGTGCGATAATTGGTTCACGTCCGTTCCAATCGTTAAAAAAATGTTAGCGGAACCGATTTGATTGCACGTGACCAGAACGATTCGTAAAAATAAACGAGAAATTCCGCAAGAAATGAAAATTGCGTCAGAACCGATCCCCAGCGTTAAATATGCGTTTACCAAAGATCTTACGCTTTTGTCATATGCACCGAAAATAAATGAGGTCGTTCTCCTTCTCTCATCCTATTTAAATGGTCAATGTCGAATAATTGACGGGGAACCCGAAATCGTTCAACATTACGATAAAAATAAAGGTGGGACCGATTGTTTCGATTTACTGTGTCATTCGTATACGGTCAGTCGGCGAACGAACCGCTGGCCGATGCGATATTTCTTTGGTATTCTCGACCAAGCCGCGGTAAACGCGAGAATACTATTGAAATGTCTCAACAATCGAAACAATCGGCTTGAGAAAGTAACCATGGAGCAATGTTTAAAATCGCTGTATATGGTCCTGATAAAACCGCACCTGCAAGAACGGTGCACCATCAGCTCACTCCAAAATTATTTAAAAACCGGTATTAATGCCATTTTAAATGTTCGGGAAGCGAGAAACACTGATAACAAGCGTCCCAGATTGGATAAACAATCGAGATGTACTTTATGTCCCCGAGGGAGCGACAAAAAAAAGTTGTATGCAATGCCCATCGTGCGAACGAGCTATGTGCGACAGGCATAGGGCATACATTTGCATTGATTGCGGGATGGGCATCGAGTAAAAAAAAAACTTTAAAATAAGTTTAAGAACACTTGTAGTTACCATGTAAATTTTTTTGGAATTTTTTTGAAATTTTTTTGATAATAAAATATCAATAAATTGAATAAAATTGGAGTATAATTTTCTTCAGAAAAGTCCGCGCTTCAGATGTTTAAATAAATATACTTTTTGAAGCGGACGATTATTCCACCTTCCTTACCTTAAAACATGATCTTTCAGGTATATCAAATGATTTTTTTTTTAGCCAAAAATTAAGAAAGTTATACGATTTTTTGTAAAAAAAGTCATTTTTTTTTTCAATATTTTTTTTTATTAGAAAAAAAGAAGCGATTGGAAAATAATTTATGCAGTCTTGCAAAAAAAAAGGTTGAAAACAGACTGTAGAATTTTTTTAAACCTTTTTTTTTTCAATTTTTGCATGATTTTTTCACTCGTCAAAGTGGGTGGGGTGTAATGCACCCCGTGTGACTATAAGGTTATTTTTAGAAGGTGTGACTATAGGGGGTTAAAAGAATACACGGAGACACAAACAGAAGAAGAAAGGGTGATGATAGGGGGGACTTCAACGCAAGGACAGGAAAGCAAGGAGGGGGCGGGAGGGACGAGGAGGGGAGGAAGTCGAAGGACAAGAAAATAAACACCGAAGGAAGGAAGCTAATAAAAATGATAGAAGAGACAGGATGGGAAATATTTAATGAGAACATAGAGGGAGACGAAGGAGGGGAGTTCACGTACACAGGGGGAGAGGGGAAATAGTGATTGACTGCGTGCTGGGGGATAGAAAGAGAAGGGATAATAATTTGAAGTTCCGTGTTTGTTGTTTGTAGTTGGAGAGGGAGGAACTGTAAATGAAGGAATTACGTGGAAACAAAATTTCATCCATTGGAGCAGGATATGTCTGTTTGCAGTAAAAAAACTAACTAACTACAAACGCGGCAAGGGCTTCTAAATTCTTTGTCATTGTTTGTATTTCCGTATAAATCGTTTGTAGCTGCAGAGAAAGTAATTACAAACAGGGAAATGACGTGAAAATAATTTTTCAGCAATTTGAGAAGAAAATGTTCGTTTGTAGTAATAAAGGAGGTAGCTACAAACTATGCCTGAGCTTCTATAACGTTTGTAGTTGTTTGTACTTCCGTGGTAATCGTGTATAGTTGTAGAGAAAGTAACTACGAACGAAAAAATCGCCTGAAAATGATTTTTCCACGATTTGCGCAGGAATGTATCGTTTGTAGTAGAAAACTTAGTAACGACGAACGAGGCCTGGGCTTCTAAAACATTTGTAGTTCTGTATTTATCGTTTGTAATTGTAGAGGAAATAACTACAAACGAAGAAATCGCCTGAAAGTATTGTTCCACGCTTTTAGAAGGATTTGTTCGTCTGTAGTAGAAAAAAAAATAAGTTACGACAAACGACCGTCGGGCTTCTAAAGCATCTGTAGTTGTTTGTGGTTCGGTGTTGATGGTTTGTAGTTGCCGAGATAGTAACTGAAAACAAGGAAATGACGTGAAATTAATTTTTCAGCTATTTGAGAGGGAAATGTACGTTTGTAGTAATAAAGTAGCAAACTACAAACGATGCCCGCGCATCTTAAACGTTTTTAGTTGTTTGTGGTTCCGTATTTATCGTTTGAAGTTGCAGAGAAAGTGTCTATAAACCAGTAAATCACCTGAAAATGATTTTTCCATGATTTTGGAAGGATATGTTTGTTTGTAGCAAAAAAACACACAGTAACTACAAACGCCGCCCGAGCTTTTAATCCGCTTGCAGTTGTTTGTAGTTCCGTATTTGTCGTTTGTAGATCCCCAGAGAAAGTGCCTACTAAGGAGGAAATGATGTGAAAATAATGCTTTAGCTATTTGAGAAGGAAACGTTCGATAGTAGTTATAAGGTAGGTTACCACAAACGACGCTCGCGTCTCTAAAACGTATGCAGTAGTGTGTAGTCTCGAATTTATCATTTGTATTTGTAGAGAAAGTAACAACAAACGAAGGAATCATCTGAAAATTTTTTTTTCACGATTTTAGAAGGATTTGTTCGTTTGTAGTTGTAGCTTTTGTAGTTCCGTATTTATCGTTTGTAGTTACAGAGGAAGTAACTACAAACGAGGGAACTACTTGAAAATAAGTATTCAGCTATTTGAGAAGGATATGTCCGATTGTAGTAAATAACTAAGTAACTACAAACGCCGCCCGGGCTTTTCAATTGTTTGTAGTTGTTCGTAGTTCCGTATTTATCGTTTGTAGTTGCAGAAAAAGTAACAACAAACAAGAAAATGACGTGAAAATAATTTTTCAGCCATTTGAGAAGGATATGATCGTTTGTAGTATAAAACTAGATAACTACATACGCCGCCCGATCTTTTCAATTCGTTATAGTTATTTGTAGTTCCGTATTCATTGTGTGTAGTTCCAGAGACAGTAACTACCAGAGAAAGTATTTATCGTTTGTAGTTGCGGAGGAAGCACCTACAAACGAGGAAATTACGTGAAAATAATTTTTCAGCCATTTGAGAAGGATATGTCCGTTTGTAGTGAAAAAACCACGTAACTCCAATAGCTGCCCTGGCTTTTACATTGTTTGTAGTTATTCATAGTTCCGTATTTATCTTTGCAGTTGCAGAGAAAGTAACTACAAACAAGAAAATGACGTGAAAATAATTGTTCATCCATTTAAAAAGAAAATGTTCGTTTGAAGTAATAAAGTAGGTAACTATAAACGACGCCCGCGCCTCTGAAACGTTTGTAGTTGTTTGTAGTTCAGTATATATCGTTTGTAGTTGCAGAAAAAGAAACTACAACCGAGAGAAGCACCTGAAAATGAGTTTTCCACTATTTTGGGAGGATGCGTTGGTTTGTATAAAAAAACTAACCAACAATAAACACCGCCTGGGTTTTTGAATCGTTTGTGGTTGTTTGTAGTTCCGTATTTATCGGTTCTAGTTTCGGAGAAAGAAACTACAATGGAAGAAATTACGTGCAAATATTTTTTCATCAATTTGAGAAAAGAATGATCGTTTGTAGTAATAAAGTAGGTAACTACAAACGACGCCCGCACTTCCTAAACGTTTATAGTCATGTGTAGTTTCGTATTTATCGTTTGTAGTTGCGGTGAAAGTATCTACAAACAAAGAAAACACCTGAGAATGAGTTTCCACGATTTTGGAAGGATATGTTCGTTCATCATAAAAACTAAGTAACTACATTCGCCGCCTGGGCTTTTCAATCGTTTGAAGTTCTCTTTAGAACCGGATTTATCGTTTGTAGTTTCAGAGCAGGCAACTACAAACGGAGAAATCAACTGAAAATGAGATTTTCACTATCTTAGAGAAGGATTGGTTCTTTTGTTGTAGAGAACTCAGTAACGACAAACGACGCCTGGGCTTCTAAAGCGTTTGTAGTTTTTTGAAGTTCCGTATTTGTTGTTTGTAGTTGCAGATGAAATAACTACAAACAAAGTGATGACGTGAAAAAAAAGTTTAATTCGTTAAAGTTGTTCGTAGTTTCGGATTTATCGTTTGTAATTGCAGCGAAAGTAACTACCAACAAGAAAATAACGTGAAAATAGTTTTCCAGCCGTTTGAGAAACATATACCCGTGCGTATTTAAAAACTAAGTAACTATCAACGCCGCAAGGGCTTCTAAATTCTTTGTAGTTGTTTTTAGTTCCGTTTTAATCATTTGTAGCTGCAGAGAAAGTAACTACAAACAAGGAAATGACGTGAATATAAGTTTTCAGCAATTTGAGAAGAAATTGTTCGTAATAAAGTAGGTTTCCACAAACGACGACCGCGCTTCTAAAACGTTTGAAGTTGTTTGTAGTATCAGAGTTATTGTTCGTAGCTGCAGAGAAAGTAACTAGAACCGGAGAAATCACCTGAAAATGAGTTTTCCACGATTTTAGAAGGATTTGTTCTTTTGTTGTAGAAAACGTAAGTAACGACAAACGACGCCCGGACTTCCAAAGCGTTTGTATTTTTTTTGTAGTTCCGTATTTGTTGTTTGTGGTTGCAGAGGAAGGAACTTAAAACGAGGAAATTACCTGAAAATAATTGTTCAGCCATTGGAGAAGGATATGTCTTTTTGTATTAAAAAATGAGTAACCACAAACGCCGCCCGTCCTTCTAAATTGGTTGTAGTCGATTGTAGTTCGGTATTTATCTTTGTAGTTGTAGATAAAGTACTCACAAAGAAGGAAATTACGTGAAAATATTTTTTCAGCAATTTAAGAAGGGAATGTACGTTTGTAGTTATGAAGTAGGTAACTACGAACGACGCCCGCGCATCTAAGACGTTTGTAGTTTGTAGTTTCATACAAGGATATGACGTGCAGACAATTTTTTAGCAATTTGAAAAGAAAATCTTCGATTGTAGTAATACAGTAGGCAACTACAAACGACGCCCGCGCTTCTAAAACGTTTGAAGTTGTTTGTAGTTCGGTATTTATCGTTTGTAGTTGCAAAAAAAGTTACTACAAACGAGGAAAGCGCCTGAAATTGATTTTCCCACGATTTTAGAAGGATATGTTCGTTTGTAGTTAAAAAAAACTCAGTAACGACAAACGCCGCGCGGGTTTTTGAATCGGTTGTACTTGTTTGTAGTTTCGTATTTATCGTTTGTACTTTCAGAGAAAGTACCTACAAAGGAGGAAAGACGTAAAAATATTTGTTCATCAATTTGAGATGGAAATGTTCGCATCTAGTTATGAAGAAGGTAACTACAAACGACGCCCGCGATGCTAAAACGTTTGTAGTTCTTTGTAGTTCCGAATTTATCTTTTGTACTTGTACATAAAGTAACTACAAACAAAGAAATCACCTGTACATAATTTATCCACGATTTTAGAAGGATTTTTACGTTTGTAGTTGAAAACAAAGTAACCACAAACGACGTCCGGGCTCCTGAAACGTTTGTAGTTCCGTACATACCGTTTGTAGTTGCAGAGAAAGTAACTACAAACGAAGAAATCACCTGAAAATGATTATACCAGGATTTAGGTAAGTTTTGTTCGATTCTAAAAGAAAACTAAGGAACGACAAATGACGCCCGGGCTTCTACAGCGTTTGTAGTTGTTTGTATTTCCATGTTTATCGTT
>OY723391.1:8863598-8908598 GCA_963210295.1 Ophion ellenae
TAAAACTTTCGTGAAAAACACGAAACGTTACAATATATAACTCGGGATGAAGCTGACCGCTTGGGAACAGTTTCGCGGGTTATTCGATGACTCTCGCGTCCTCAATATATACATAATATAGATATGACAATATTTCTTATTTCTAGGACCAGTGTATCATGGTCAGCACGAATATACATATATATGTTGGACAATAGTTCGAGGACTCCTGAATGTCCCCGAAATATACATGTAAGTATATGTATTATTATTATTATTATTATTATTTGTACTCCGGAGACTCTCTTGGATGTCCCAGGAGTTTACCGAGTATATATGTATATGTATATTTGTGTGTGATACTTTGAGGACTTATGTCCTCTAAGTATGCATGAGAGTAGACATGTATCAATTATTGCCTCGGGACTCGGGTATATGTCCCTGAAGCGTACGGAGTACGTCACAATATATATATATATATATATATATATATATATATATATATATATATATATATATATATATATATATATATATATATATATACACACACACACATATATTGTGACGGACGATATTTTCTGTACACGAGACAAGAACTTAAATCGGGATCTGGTGCGGGAAACCGTCACCTTCGGCCGTTCCTCCCGGGCGGGTGCATCCGCAATACCCGGGGCGCCAGAGACGTTGTTTCTCCGGTCGTCTCAACCGGAATAAACTGGGGTCGGGGTGATCGGACCCGACCCGCCAGGCGGAGGCTGGAGCCCTCTTGGATTTTTGGTTTCCCCCGGAATCTTAACCGGGTTCGGAGACTGGAGCTCTCCTCGGTTTTTTTGTCGCCGGAACCGTCTAACCGGACTGAACAGGATGCACTGGCGCGGGGGAGGACGGTTGCGGTACTACACGGCCGCTCAGGCTGTGGGTTGTGGTAGAGGGGTCGGGATTCACCGGGGGGTAGTTTTAACCTTGACGGGATCGGTCGCTTGCGCGATGACGGTGACGTCACTATAACATAAAATTAGATTTTATTGTATAGTGCGGGAACCGGTGGGTTACCACCCGAGAGCATTTAACGTAGACTCGACCACTTTTCCATGAACACGGAACACACGGACTAAGACGTCGTACGTCCGGGAGCGAGAGAGCACAACGACGTGCCTCTACGGCGGGAACGACAGCGCGACGTCACGGGCGCGAGAGAGACACGACACGTCTCTCGATCGCGAAGCTCGTGGCTCGACGTCCCATCGACAACTGTCACGAGAACGTCAGAAATCGGGATCGGACGCACTTCGGGAGACTCTACTGTCTCACCTGAAAATTCGTCATTTTTTCTATGTCGCGCGACCAAGACCGACGCGCGACGGATTATTCGAGAGCGAGACAGAGCGCGTTACAGAAAAACTGTCAACACGCTCGCGGGATTCAACCATGCGAAGTCGCCGGTTCGAGCGAAAACTTATCTCTTATGCTAGAATCGAGAGCTGAAATATTCTTGAAATAATATTTTAATTCAGTAGCCGTCATCTCTGCCCGAGTTACCTCGAGATCGGATCGGGAACATACCAGGTGACTCTCTCCAATGGTAGCAGTAAGACTCTCTGGGATCGCATCCGCGGGCCATCGTGTGAGAGCGGGCAATGCTTCTTTTCAGAAGTGCGGCGCGGAAGCTCCAGCTTCCGCCCGTAACGCAAACGGCCCGCTCTCCAACACGATGCACCACACCGCTGGGCGCCGGCATCTCAGCCGGGCGTGCGCCAATTCCCCAGAGCGGTCTCGTTGGCGGCTTCCCTCGGTCGGGATTGCTCGATACGTTGAGCGCCACGCCACTCGACCGAGTTCCGCCCGCCAACTAAACGGAAACGGGATCGACAACAATAACAAGAAAACGGAACACAAGGGGAGAAAGGCCCTTAACACGCGTCACGGTAGCGACTCGGGCATAGGCACCTAAACCACGTGATCGGTAACTGCTCTTGTGACGCGGTTCCAAAAAAATCACGTCACAACTCCCCACCCCTTAAGGGTGGTTACGATCGTTGTGATTGGGATTACGTTACGAAGTTGTGACGTGATTTCTGTGGAACCGCGTCACAAGAGCAGTTACCGATCACGTGGTTTACGTGCCTATGCCCGAGTCGCTACCCTGGCGCGTAATAAGGGCCTTTCTCCCCTTGTGTTCCGTTTTCTTGTTATTGTTGTCGATCCCGTTTCCGTTTAGTTGGCGGGCGGAACTCGATCGAGTGGCGTGGCGCTCAACGTATCGAGCAATCCCGACCGAGGGAAGCCGCCAACGAGACCGCTCTGGGGAATCGGCGCACGCCCGGCTGAGATGCCGGCGCCCCACGGTGTGGTGCATCGTTTTGGAGAGCGGGCCGTTTGCGTTACGGGCGGAAGCTGGAGCTTTTCGCGCCGCGCTTCTGAAAAGAAGCATTGCCCGCTCTCACACGATGGCCCGGGGATGCGATCCCAGAGAGTCTCACTGCTACCGTTGGAGGGAGTCACCCGGTATGTTCCCGATCGGATCTCGAGGTAACTCGGGCAGAGATGACGGCTACCGAATTAAAATATTATTTCAAGAATATTTCAGCTCCCGATTCTAGCATAAGAGATAAGTTTTCGCTCGAACTGGCGACTTCGCATGGTTGGATCCCGCGAGCGTGTTGACAGTTTTTCTGTAACGCGCTCTGTCTCGCTCTCGAATAATCCCTCGCGCGTCGGTCTTGGTCGCGCGAGGTAGAAAAAATGACGAATTTTCAGGTGAGACCGTAGAGTCTCCCGAAGTGCGTCCGATCCCGATTTCTGACGTTCTCGTGACAGTTGTCGATGGGACGTCGAGCCACGAGCTTCGCGATCGAGAGACGTGTCGTGTCTCTCTCGCGCCCGTGACGTCGCGCTGTCTTACCCGCCGTAGAGACACGTCGTTGTGCTCTCTCGCTCCCGTGCGTACGACGGCTTCGTCCGTGTGTTCCGTTTTCATGGAAAAGTAGTCGAGTCTACGTTAAATGCTCTAGGGTGGTAACCCACAGGTTCCCGCACTATACAATAAAATCTAATTTTATGTTATAGTGACGTTACCGTCATCGCGCAAGCGACCGATCCCGTCAAGGTTAAAACTACCCCCCGGCGAATCCCGACCCCTCTACCACAACCCACGGCCTGAGCGACCGTGTAGTCCCGCAACCGTCCTCCCCCGCTCCAGTGCATCTAGTTTAGTCCGGTTAGACGGTGCCGGCGACAAAAAAAACCGAGGAGAGCTTCAGTCTCCGAACCCGGTTAAGATTCCGGGGGAAACCAAAAATCCAAGAGGGCTCCAGCCTCCGCCTAGCGGGTCGGGTACGATCACCCCGACCCCAGTTTATTCCGGTTGAGACGACCGGAGAAACAACGTCTCTGGCGCCCCGGGTATTGCGGATGGACCCGCGCGGGAGGAACGGCCGAAAATGACGGTTTCCCGCACCAGATCCCGATTTAAGTTCTCGTCTCGTGTAGAGAAAATATCGTACGTCACAAATGGCGCCCCACGTTGGGCGCCATTTGTGACGGGCGATTATTTTTCCTTACCACGGAAACGAGAACTTAAACACGAGAGCTAGGTGCAAGAAATCGTCACCTTCGGCCGTTCCTCCCGTGCGCGTGCATCCGCAGTACCCGGGGCGCCAGAGAATTTTGTATCGCCGGATTTCTCAACCGGACTAAACTGGGGTCGGGGTGATCAAACCCGACCCGCCAGGCGGAGACTGAGCTCTCCTTAATTTTTTGTTTCCCGGAATTCTAATCGGGTTCGGAGTCTGGAGACCTCCTCGATTTTTAATCGCCGGAATCGTTTAACCGGACTAAACAGGATGCACTTACACGGGAAAGAACGGTTGCGGTACAGCACGGCCGCTCAGGCTGTGGGTTGTGGTAGAGGGGTCGGGATTCACTGGGGAGTAGCGTGAACGATCACGGGATCTGTCGCCTTCGCGACACCGGACACGTCACTAATAAAATAAAACAATGGTTTTATTCTATAGTGCGGGAGCCGGTGGATTATCCACCCGAGAACTTTTCACGTAAACGAAATTTAATCGCGAACACGAACTGCACGCGAAACGTTACACGGACGGGAACGAGAGAGCATGACGACGTGCCTCTAACGCAAGAACGAGAGCGCGAGAGAGACACGACACGTCTCTCCATCGCGGTGTCTAATCGACAACTCTGTCACGATATCTCTAAAATCAGGAGCGATCGCGATTTGGGAGACAACCGTCATATGCAAAGATTCGGTACCAACTCTGTACCTCGCGCGACCAAGGCCGGCGTGCGAGGGATCATGCGAGAGCGAGACAGAGCGCGTTAACAGAAAAATGTCAACACGCTCGCGGCATCGGACCATGTGAAATCGCCGGGTCAAGCGAGAACTTTATCTCGTATAATATCGAGAGCTGAAATATTATTTCGCGAGTTGGATTATTCTAATAGAATATTCCTTTCGGAATCTATATTTTCTGCCCGAGTTACCCCGCAAACGGAACGGTAACAAATCGAGACCTTTTCTCATCGGTAACATGGAGGCTCTCGGAGATCGCATCCCCGGGCCACCGTGCGAAAGCGGGCAAAGCTTCTGTCTAGAAGCGCGGCGCGGAGGTCTCCACCCTCCGCCCGTAACCTAAACGGCCCGCTCTCCAGCACGATGCACCACTACGGTGGGGCGCCGGCGTTTCAGCCGAGCGTGCACCGATTCCCCGAGAGGCCTCACTGGGTGCATCCCTCGGTCGGGATTGCTCAGTACGTCGAGCCACACGCCGCTCGACCGAGTTCCACACGCCAACCTAATCAAAACGAAAACACAACCGAAAACCTCAAACGTAACAAGACAAACATTCTAGAGAAAAGACCCTTAACACTAACGGATGGGTCGCAACCCGGGCATCGAGAGCATATCTTGATCATCGGTAGCATTTTTGTGACGTGGCTCAAAAAATCACGTCACAATATATATATATATATATATATATATATATATATATATGTATACACGTACTCCGTACGCTTCAGGGACATATACCCGAGTCCCAAGGCAATAATTGATACATGTCTACTCTCATGCATACTTAGAGGACATAAGTCCTCAAAGTATCACACACTAATATACACATACATATATACTCGGTAAACTCCTGGGACATCCAAGAGAGTCTCCGGAGTACAAATAATAATAATAATAATAATACATATACTTACATGTATATTTCAGGGACATTCACGATTCACCGAACTATTATCCAACATATATATGTATATTCGCGCTGACCATGATACAATGGTCGTAGAAATAAGAAATAATGTCATATCTATATTATGTATATACTGAGGACGCGAGAGTCATCGAATAACCTGCGAAACTGTTCCCAAGCGGTCAGCTTCATCCTGGGTTTTCTCACAGACCTCCTCGGAGCTTGGTCCCCATGTAGTCAGCACATCCTGCCGATAACGACAAATATTCATTTCATTGCTCATGTATAACTCGAAAAAATAACGTTATCAGTGCTAATATTTTGTTACATGGGGCTCGAGCTCGAGAGCGAGGGTAATGACGCCAAGCCCTTTGTCTCAGAGACGAAAAGGGCGAGGGTTCATATTGCGCTCCGGGAGCTGGGCAGTCAGTTCCGTCCGGTCTCTGCAACAGCGCGCATCGCAGAGTCGACGCTTTGAAAACCGGCACATTTATTTTATTTTATATTCTTTTCGAGTTTACCCCGGTTTCTTCGACAGTGTAACTTTAAGTCTCCGTAAAACCGGAATTAATTGTGTAAATCAAAATAAAAGTAGAAGGAAACATAACAAGTCAAACTCGCAACAAATAATTTACGAAACTTATATTATTTTCTTTATTGAATATAATGACGCTTACTTACGTGTAAAATACACAATTGTTTGTATTACCTTTGATTTTTTTGCGCTATAAAAATTACGCACAATACGGCGACCGCGCAAAATGTATAACATTTTTCCAGCAAATAATAAAAATATATTTTACTCTCGTTCGTGCGTGTAAACATGCAACGAACAAATCATCGCAATGCATCTCTCTCGCTCACTCTCTCTCTCTTCCTCTCGTTTACGTCATTTTTCCTAACGCACGTATTCGTCTCACCCATAAAATCATACCTGTCCAAAATTGGACAAATCTCGAAGTGCTTTTTACGACGCTTGAGAAAGTTGACGCACGAACACGCCACATCCACTGACGGGCTGTAATCTTAGGTAATCTTGGAAGGTTAGCGACTAGCACGGTTAACCCGGTGCTTAGTGTTCGGACGTCGATTTCCCTCGACTTTGACATTTGTATTCGCGGCTGGCGCGCCTTAGCCTCGCTCAGCGAACCAAATTTAATTCCATATTAGTCTGTACCTATGCGGTAGACGAATACGGTTCCCGATACATTCGCTCAGCCAATAAAATCCCACATCCGTCCAAAATCAGACGTATACCTAGGGTATTTTCGAAGGAATTCGGAAGCTCTGCCGCGCTAACACGGCACACCCGCCGACCAGCCTCGGTAGGTCAGCGACTGGCACGGTCACATCGGTGCCTATTGTTCGGGCGTCGGCTTCCGTTATTCTCAACATTTGTTTTCGCGGTTGGCCGCCAATCGCCGTAACCGGGGGGAGGTGGAGCCAGACGTAATGAGTCGACGGTGCCGTAACCGCTGCTCTTTCTTTCCAAGGTATGCACAATTTCGCGCTACTTTCTTATCGCTTACCTGTCGCGCAATACGTCAATTTATACACCAACGACTTTACCAAGCGCCTATCCCAAGTGGGCACATTCCCGCATAAACATGGCGTTTTTCTTCTCCGACGGTAACTTACCGTCATATAAGTCATCATATATGCCTTAATCCATCATAATCCGCTCGTTTGTGGCACACTTCCCATTCGAAACTCAAATCTTAAAAGGTAAATTAAAAGACGATTAGTTATCACTTAAAAATGGGACCCACGACGTAACAGCCGTAATATAAATATAAACATAAAAAAAATGGTGGCAGCGGTGGGAGGCGCTTAAAGTCTTTGGTGTAAAATTAAAATTAATGTTACGTCCAGAAGGCACGATTTTATGTTTATTCGTTATCCGGGTTCTGAAGGTTCCCGTTCAGTATTGGGATTTTGCCACACGTCCCATACGGGCCTGGCACTCTTCGCTAGTGGGAGTTTGGAAAGGAGTTATCGAACGCGATCGGAAATAAAGTTATGAGTAATGAACGAAAGTGATTGGGGGTAACAAACAAAATAACCTTATGGTTTATTGATATTACTTACAGTAGTCGCGGGCTGCGTTACGCAGGGACAGTTTTCGCCGCGGTCTCGTCACACGTACACTCCCGCTCTCTAACACCGGGACGATTTCCCCGCATTGCACTCTCTCTCACACACGCCCTTACGCTCTAACACGGGGACAATTACCCCATCCTGCACTCACGCTCTCTATCTTTCGCTCGTACGCACACGGAGAGTGTTACCGCGTAACACTTCGTAAATCAAATAAATGAAATGATGAAAAGATTGTATTAAATAAATAGGCTAATATAGTCTTACGCCTCTGTGCGGGTCCGCTGGGTGATGAACCTGGACTTATTACACCGCCGCGAGTGCTGCTATTATTAGGAGTTTTTATCCGACTCCGGGAGCGAACCGTGGATAAATCCGAACTGTTCATACGTACCGCCATGGGACCGACGTTAGCTCGGTCCCGGTGCGGTTTTTGGCAACGTCCACGGAAACTTGTTCGCTCCCGCCGTCCCACGGTCGAACCCTGCGGATCAGGCGATGCTCGATCAGCGGAATTCGATCGGGTACATCCGGTCCCTCCGTCGGTGTTTCGCACCGGACACCGTACAGAGACACGAGGCACAGTGTCGTAGGAAAATAATTATATTTATATCGAACAAAAAAAAGTGACAACTCCCGCCCCCCCCCCCCCCCCCCCCCCAGGGAGATCGACGTCCTCGTCGAACTGTTCTAGCGCGGGAATTTTTCACTAGGAATTTCATTAGGGAATTTTTTACGAGGTCACTAACTCTGCGAGCTTCTCCCGTTGATCTCTCCGGGTTGAGCAGCGGCCGCTTGGAGCAACTCCCCGAAATTCGTCAATCTCTGCTGGCGAGAAGACTGTCCTGCGGTGGTACTGGTGTTCCGATGGCGGGCAGGACCCTCTGCGTCCCACTTTCCTGAATCGGCTGCGGCACGAGTCTTATTTGCCTGCGCCCCCCCAGTGGTTGAACGGCTGCGATGTACCGGGCGACGGCCGCGTTCGGAACGTCCCCGGAATCGAAAGTCCGCAAATCGGGCATGAGTCGCGAGAGGGAGCAATGATGACGTTTTCGGAGTGCGCCTTGGTTCCGGGGTCGAGGGCTCTCACCACCGTCTCCTTCCTGCCTGATGATTTCGTCGGGATTTCGCCTCCGAGATAGCGCGAGTCCCGAACCATCCCGATTACTCGCGTTGAAACCGCAGCCCCCTTTTGGGTCTGCGGCATCTCGATCGCCCGACTTTGCGTGACGGTCGGATTCGAGATTGGCGATGCGGTCGACGGGGGAACGTTGTCAGTCCTGCGCGTACCCCTACCGTGAGCCCGAGGTGACGCTTCACCTCCGGACTTAACGTGTGTGCACACCGACTACCGGAATTTCACGTAACACTCGCTGGCGCGGGGAGGGGAATGGCAGTCCTCTTCCGTCTCTTCAATCGGCACTTCGCACACGGGGCACCACGGGGATAGGTCATTCGCGGCTCGTGCCCGGGCAAATTCGTTGACGCACACTAATAAGTCAGTGCACTGCCGAAGGTCTTTCGCGCACGACGGGCATTCCTTGCGGCGGAGATATTGGGAGATTATTTTTTCCACCTCGTTGTTGCGACGGGCTGCAGAAGACTATTGAACGTTCCTTGGCCGAGCAGTCCTTCCTGAGCTTGCCCCCCTCTTTTCCCATTCCTTGCTTTGTTAGGCGACAAGTAATTCTTGACGAGGGACGGGGCGGGGAAGAGGGTCCTCTCGCGCCGGACTCGAGGTACTTATCGGCAGGCTAGATGTCGAGTTGTCGTCTTGAGAATTTTGTCGGGCCGAATGGTTGTGCGAGTTCCCTCCGGCTGGGCGAGAGCTCTTTCTTCGCGAGCACAATCAATTCCAAATGCATCCGAGAGAGAGGCAGCCGAGCCCTCGAGGTGTAGATTAGGAATAAGATCATTATTCCCGCTTGGCTTGCGAAGCTGGCCAGAGTAAAAAAGTGCTGTTTCTCTCTCTCTCTTTTATGCTCGCCTATGGCATGGATATTTTAAGCATTACTCTTGGCTCGTAGAAGAATGTTTCCTCCCCTTCACCTACTACATCGATGAGTAGTTAGCTCGTGGCCGCACCGTAGCCTCGATATTATGTAGGGTCCACGCAGCAGCCCTTCACAACCCGCCTCCGAGTTATATTTGAGGCATTCAGTCTGAATTTTTGACTGGTTCCGTCGTCCTTAGGGAAGGAAGCGATGAATTCGACAAGGTCGATGACTAGTATAATTCTCCAATCAGCACGTTGTAATTGCACCGGCGTTTGTAGCTCGTCGTTGTCTTCGAATTGTTGTCGACGCAGGGGTTCCTGGGTGTTGAATTGGTCATTCCATGGCCCGCGAAGACAAGGATGCACATAATGGCGATAATATACATACAGTTGAAACTAACTAGAGGTAGGCTAATTTGATTTTATCAATATGTTTAGGGAACCGTTCATCTCTTTCAGTCTCGAGGACGACATTATTCCTATCGGTAATCGATCTTATTTTATAGGGACCATGATCGAAATTTCCTTTCCGGCGTTCTTTTAAAACGTATACCTGATCTCCGATTTTTCCCTCAAAGGGCCGGCATTTGCGGTCGTAGTATAGTTCAGAGCGTTCTATAGCTAGATTCAGGGATTCCCCGGCCATCTCTCGAATTTCATTTTGTCGCTTAATGAGGTCAACAAGAAACGAACTACTTGTAGCTAGACGGTCTTGGGTCGGAAATTCGCTAGGCTGTCGGGCTGTTATTCCACACACAACCTCATGAGGCGTAAAATTTGTCGCCTCGTGAACGCTTGTATTGTAGGAAAACTCGGCAAAGAGCAGTAAACGGTCCCAATCGTCGTATCGGTCCGCGTAGTGCTTGATATATTCTGTTAGAACGATATAACTTCGTTCCAACGCACCGATAGTTTGGGGATGATAACCGGATGTTGTCGTATGATCTACTTTGTAGATTTTGGAGGTTTCCCTTAATAACCCGTTCGTGAATGAGGTTCAACGGTCAGTTAGAATTGCCCGTGGAGCTCCGAACTGGCTGTACAGCCGACCCACTATTGCCTCTGCAACGGTGGTTGCTTTCAGATCGAGAATTGGTTCAGCAAGACAATATTTTAATAGATTATTTTGCATCGTTAGTATATCCTTATTCCCGTGAGTAATAGGCAGCGGACCAACGCACAGTGGGGCAGAATCCCAAAAAGCTGGCCAAAAGTCAAATTTTTGAGTTGTATATATTCGTCTATATATGTTCAGATCTTGTTTACTGATAGTCCTAGGACGAAATTCCGGACCCGGCAGGTTTATACCTGCTCTAGGGTCGCCTCGACATCAGTCGACATTCAGCCGCCGTTCGGTACGCATTAAACAAGCGTACGCGTCGAAAAATTCTTGCCTGTTTCGAAGTGCTGTGAAAGGGACGAAACTATCTCAATTTTAATTCTGCAAAATGGAAAAACCTTCTGAAGGTATGCAGAAAATATGATTATGCACAGTTATTGCTTATTTTATGTTTGAAATATCTAAATTTTGCAACAAGTAAACATAAAAAATTATACATTTTTTTTCGAAAATCGATTTTCTAAAGTAGTTGTAAAAATGTCTTCGCGAGTCTCGACCTTGTTTCAACAAGAAACTGATAGTGTACAGTACTAAATATAATATACTAAAAAACTGGCTGCTCAGGAGTGCTCAACGAATAGTTAGACTAATTTTTAGGGAGAAATACGTGGCGCGACATTAACGGACGTGTGAATGTAATCCATTGATTATTACGTTACAGCGCGTTGGTATATTTTCTGTCTATTAACATAGATAAATATTTATTTATCAATTCCATTTGTAGTACGTTCATTTATTGATTGATATTCATGGATCATTCAAATTTTAATACAGTAATTTATTATTCTAAATGTACGCTTTACGAAAATCTCAACATTTTATAAAATATTCCTGCAAGAACTCTCAGTAGCTAAACTGTGTTTCCCCCATGTTTGTACGGCGTAACGGTTTTCGGCAGTAAAGGTGTATTAGTGTATACGTACATAGTGTATACGTAGTGTAGACGGCGATTCGGCAAGGACTGACGAGGGGCTCCTAGAGCAGCCATGTATGAAAGAAAGGAGCCCGCCTGCTGTTCAGGCTTTATTATACCTGTTGTATACTGACACAGGTAATTCTCGTAAAGACAGATTTCATGTAATTTCGGTTTTTTTTCGTGCAGAATGTATGTAAATATATTTGTTAATCATTTATATCATAAATATTCGTTTTCTTTATAAATAAATAATCATTTTTAGTAGTAATAAATTATTTTTGTACATTTCGAGTCAGAACACCGTATATAGTTTTGTTAAGTATAAAATGATTTCAAAATAATGTCATTCAATTTTGTACATGTTTATATTGGTATTTTACAGAGTCTTCCCAATCTTCAAATATGTAATTATCAAGAAGAGATATTTTTTTTCATGGTGAAAGACAGGTTAAAAAACGAACAGAAATTCGTTATTGGAGTTTTGAAAGATGCAATTTTCAAGAAAATAGAACATGTGATACAAGTAGACGAGGATGAAAAGTCATTAGGACTGTTATTTGCAAATTTTCGATCCAGATGGAAAGCAGCAAATAGAGGCCAAGAAAAGTTTCTAAAAAATAATGAAGAATGGTTGAATGGCACCGTATGTTTTTCAACATTATCCGATCCTGAATGCACAACATCAACATCTGAGAAGATTGTGAAGAATGATGAAAAAGGAACATCTGGACGACCTTCGAAATCCTTTGCTTCATCCAGCGATAGATCTAAGAGGCGAAAGACTGAAGAAATACGTTCTACTTTATCTACAGAAGAATTGACGTATGCTGCTCAAATGAGTTTAAGGACTTCTGGTCAAGTGGATGCTGCTCAAGTCCTTAAAGATGTCACATTAACCAGCCCAACAAGAGCCTCAAAATATATAGCTGCTGTTCGGTCAAAAAATGAGACACCTTTAACCCCAGACGAAGCACTTTCTTCGATGATCGAGAAAGGAGAATCAAAGCGCTTTTATCAGCTATCAAGAAATGCAGCTAGAGCACGTAAATGCAAATTATACCCATCATACCATGAAGTAGAAAAAGCAAAAAATCGTTGTTATCCATCAGTTGTGTACATCAATATTACTGAGTCGTGCGCACAAATTAAACTACAGGCTTTACTTGATCATACCACATACAGAATTATACAACTTCAGGCTGATGTCATCGATACTCTAAATTCTGAAATTCTGCAAAAATTAGTACTTCACTGTAAATGAGGATGTGATGGAAGCAGCGGTCAAAGTGTTTATAAGCAAAAATTTGATGAGGCTGGAAAATCTGATGAAAGCATTTTTTATACTTCTCTGGTACCTTAACAATTAATCTACAACAATCACGAGACGGATGAAGGAACTATTGTGTGGAAAAATCCTAGACCTTCATCTCCTCGATTCTGCAGACCAATACGATTGCAGTTTGTACATGAAGATGTACAATCAACATTGAAAGAAGTTACCGACATTGAACAGCAGATTGCGGGTCTTGCACCATACACTACTGAACAAAATGAAAAATCAATTTCAGTAACCTATTGTATGTCGTTTACGATGATAGACGGCAAAGTCTGTAACGCTGTAACCGGTACCACTTCTGCACAACGCTGCTTCCTGTGCAAAGCCACCTCTAAAGATTTTAATAACATCGACAAAATTATAAAAATGGACATTACTACAGATAATTTAAGATTTGGCATATCTACATTACATGCGTGGATTCGTTTTTTCGGGTGCTGTTTGCATTTGTCGTATAAGCTCACAACTCAAAAGTGGCAAGCTCGTGAAGAGGAAGTGAAAAAGATTGTGAAAGTACGCAAGGAAGACATACAGACTCAATTTAAGACAACACTGGGGCTTATCGTTGATCGACCAAAGCCAGGATATGGCAGCTCAAACGATGGAAATACCGCCCGCCGCTTTTTCGAAAATGCTAATATATCTGCTGAAATAACAGGAGTCGATGAAAATTTAATTCACCGATTTCATGTTATTTTGCAGGCAATTTCGAGCGGGTATGATATAGACGAAGAAAAATTCAAAGACTATTGTGTAAATACTGCCCGTTTATTCGTTGCTTTATATCCATGGTATTACATGCCAACATCTGTGCACAAAGTGTTGATGCACGGAGCAGAAATTGTAAAATATGCCCTTTTACCAACTTTCTGAAGAGGCCCAAGAGTCACGCAATAAGGGCATAAAGAACTACAGGTTACATCATTCAAGAAAATGCTCTCGAGAATCGAATATGAGAGACATTTTCTATAGGCTCTTAGTATCATCAGATCCATTTCTCTCAAGCATCAAGAAATTGCCCCAGAGACCGGCGAAATCTTTACATAAAGAAGCTATAGAAATGTTAAGACAACCTGAAGTCACCAGACAAGAGATAAGGAACGATTCCGATTTGGATACAAGTGGGTCAACATCAGAATCCGAATCGAGTGATTCCAACATTGAAGATGACATACAAGATTTTTGTTACTAGAAGTAAATAACAGATATTTGATTTATTGCAAATTCTGTACTCAAGAAATTGTTCAAAAATAAAAACGTGGCTCAAGAGATTTTCTACTCATTTAAACCTAAAAATATTAAGAAACATTTTCTATTAAAAAATATTTAAAAATTGAAAATTTTTGTGGAATCGTCTATATATCGCGTCTGCTATTTTGAAAATTAACATTCCTATAACAAATTCGTAATCAGCGATCCCAAAAACCCTTAAGAAATAGGATTGGGTATTTTTTACTGAATTATTTGACTAATTGGTTGAATTATGTCCGCCATTTTGGGTCCGCCAGTTTGAAAATCGTAATTCTGATAACAGATTCGTATTCAGCGACCCCGAAAACCCCCGAGAAGAGAATTGGAGATCATTTTGGACACTTTCCGAATGTTGGCCAGCTTTTTGGGATTCTGCCCCACTGTGCGATACGACAAAAATAAAGTTAAAGCAGAGAATAACTCGATGCCGTCATACTAGCAATGTCCATTCGGGTATTCCAGAATTTGCATAATCATTGCTTTTATTTTTGTTTGTTAAGAAATGCGCCTGTTATCATCCTTAAATGGTCGTCATTTTATTTGATCCAATATGACAGAGATAAAGGTAAAAGCAGAGAAGAACTCGATGCCGACATACTAGCAATGTCCATTCGGGTCTTCCAGAATTTGCACAATCATTGCTTTTATCTTTGTTTGTTAAGAAATGCGCCTGTAATCATCCTTAAATCGTCGTCATTTTATTTGATCCAATATGACCGAAATAAATGTGAAAGCAGAGAAGAACTCGATGCCCTCATATTAGCAATGCCCAGTCGGGTCCCCTAGATTCATCACAATTATTGCTTGTACCTTATTTTATTAACAAAGGCACCTGAAATCATCCTCAAATTGTCGTCAATGTATTTGAAGCATCATGACAGAAACAAAGGTAAAAGCAGAGAAGAACTCGATGCCGTCATATTACTAATATTCATTCGGTTTCCCCAGATTCATCACAGTCATTGCTTTTACCTTTTTTTATTAACAAATGCGCCTGAAATCATCCTCAAAACGTCGTCATTGTATTTGAAGCAATACAACAGAAATAAAGGTAAAAGCAGGAAAGAACTCGATGCCGTCATGTTCGTAATGTTCATTCGGGTCCCCCAGAATGAGCACAATTATTGCTTTTATCTTTTTTTTATTAACAAATGCGCCTGAAATCATGCTCAAACCGTCGTCATTGTATTTGAAGCAATGTGACAGAAATAAAGGTAAAAGCAGAGAAGAACTCGATGCCGTCATGTTAGTTATGTTTATTCGGGTCCCCCAGAATGAGCACAATTATTGCTTTTTTTTTATTAACAAATGCGTCTGTAATCACCCTCAAATCGTCGTCATTGTATTTGATACGATACGTCAGAAATAAAGGTAAAAGCAGAGAAGAACTCGATGCCGTCATACTAGCATTGTCCATTCGGGTCTTCCAGAATTTGCACAATCATTGCTTTTATCTTTCTTATTAACAAATGCGCCTGTAATCATCCTCAAATCGTCGTCATTGTATTTGATGCGATACGACAGAAACAAAGGTAAAAGCCGAGAAGAACTCGATGCCGTCATATTTGCAATATCCATTCGGGTCCCCCAGAATGAGCACAATTATTGCTTATATCTTTTTTTATTAACAAATGCGCCTGTAATCACCCTCAAATCGTCGTCATGTTATTTGATACGATACGTCAGAAATAAAGGGAAAAGCAGAGAAGAACTCGATGCCGTCATACTAGCAATGTCCATTCTGGTCTTCCAGAATGAGTACAATTATTGCTTTTATCTTTTTTTATTAACAAATGCGCCTGAAATCATCCTCAAATCGTCGTCATTGAATTTGAAGCAATGTGACAGAAATCAAGGTAAAAGCAGAGAAGAACTCGATGCCGTCATGTTAGTATTGTCCATTCGGGTCCCCCAGAATGAGCGCAATTATTGCCCGAGTCAAAATTTTTAGCCTCCTCTGAACCTCGCAGGACCCATTTCTTTTGTAATACATAAGCCGCCAGCCTCCGTTGAACCGACGAAACCTCCTCTTGGTCCAGGGTAGCCTCTGCTAGACCTCCCAAACCTTCTCTCGACCCCCAGCTTCAGTGAAACGTGCAGAGCACAGGCCTCCTTAACCTGCTTTCAATTTCAAACTGTTGTCTCGACCCCACCTAACCTGCTTTCGGCCCAAATTCGATATCTCCTCCATCATCATTCCATTGTGGCCTGATCGGTAACCCGTTCGATGACGAAAATAATACGAAATTAATAAAAATACATCGTCCCCTTATCAAATTATTAGTGCAATATTAATATGCGAAAACAATCAAATTTGCTCAATATCGATTTAATATTATTTTATAGGCAGTTCATAAAAGAATGCTTGTACATAGTCTTACTCCAATTCTATCGGATTAATGGGCGTTTTCCTGTGAGTAAAAATCTCACAGGAAAATTCTTAAAAAATGCCAGTCTATCCAGTATAAGCTTACGCGACGTTTTTCGTCCTTGACATTTCTTCTTAAACCCTCTAGTTCTTCAGTTACATTGCATTATCTAGAATTAGTCTTTTTTAGCAAAAAATGAAATAACATTGCGAAAAAATCGTACAAAACTTTATAAAAAACGCCAATGGAGTTCCTGCTACCCCGTTCAAGTTTATCATGGATAAACGCAACAAATTTTTTTTGCATAAGTCATGCGCCCAATTTTCGTTGGGCGTAAAAAAACCGAAAATCAGTCACGTCACGTGCGTACCGGGTCGAAAAGAAAATTATAAAAAACTTCTTCAGAAAAGTAATATAAAGCTAAATTTATTCCCGTCAAAACGCCGTTCGGTAAATTTGGTTATCTTTTTTTTACGAAGCTATGTAACTTTTAGTGCAGCAAGAAATATCGACTGGTGTATCCAAACTTTTAAGCGACGGTATATATTATATAATACTATATATATATATATATATTATTCTCGAAATATGTGGTTGCATTAATATATTCGAATATACACTACCAGTCAAAAGTATTCGGACACTTCAGATAACTGCAAAACTCAATATCACTTTGGATCATTGCAAACTTTTGGTAGAATAATAATTATTTTACGAAGATACTATAAAGCTCTGTATAATTACTTAATTATATAGATCTTTATAGTATCTTCGTGAAATAATGAATGAAATGAATTATATTACTCTAACATTATTTGGCAATTATCCAGCGCTCAAAAGTTTTGCGATCATGTGGAGTGTCCGAAAACTTTTGGCTGGCAGTGTAGATCTAAATAACATATAATGTTGATATCTATATGGAACGTTAGGGTGTTAATTATAGTCTATTTCATGTTCTAAAGGATTGAAATTGTCGGTTTAGAATTCAACCTCATTCGATTTTTTCTTTATTTTTTCTTTTTGTTTTTGTTCGTTTTGTTTTTCTTGTTAATTCAATAAAGAGTTGATAAATGGCGACGGCCGATTACCGTCGATTTTAAATAAAATGTTTGATTTTTCTTTGTTTTCATTTTTAGCACGTCGAAAATTTAAGAAATATTTCCACGTGTATGTATGAAGCATATTTTTATTTTTGGCCGCTAAATATGACATTAACTAACCGCGACTATTTGATCATTTTTTATTTGAATTAATTAGATTTTTCATAGAACCAAATTTTTCCTATTGCATTCCATTATTAAAATTATTGATTTCAAAAATGTTTATTTATAGAAAATCAATCTATTTAATATCGTCAAACTACATATTTTATTTGATCCTAATAAATCTGTGATTCGGTTTCATCAATTCAACATTTTCGTCTGTTCAAAAAACCAATTTAGTTAAGTTCACTGAATGGATCTAGTTATTTTTTTTAAATTTACCTTAAATAGAATTTTCGTAGACTTAACCATTTTTCTATTTGATTGAACTAACGGTCCATCTTTATTGCAACACTCATATCAAAGGGGCGGGGCGTGGAGAAGGTGGAGAGAGAGGAATTTTATATATATATATATATATATATATATATATATACATATATATATATATATATATATATATATATATATATATATATATATATATATATATATATATATATATATATATATATATATATATATATATATATATATATATATATATATATATATATATAAAATTCCTCTCTCTCCACCTTCTCTGGAGAGAGAGGAATTTTATATATATATATATATATATATATATATATATATATATATATATATATATATATATATATATATAAAATTCCTCTCTCTCCACCTTCTCTACGCCACGCCCCTTTGATATATATATATATATATATATATATATATATATGTGGGTGTGTGTGGTTGTTTGAAAAATCTATAGCATGTTATTTGATGAAACTCTCTAATTGTCACAATCATATTAACTAATTCATATAGCTTATGTGACACAACAAATAGTTAGAGGTATTCATTTGGTCTCTTATGCCATATTAGCGACCAAAATGTTATAAGCACTCGGTAGCATAGGGGCAGCGGAGCGTAGTTATGAGTACGTAGGACTAGGTTCAAGTCGCATATAGGGCAGATATTTTCTTCGAAAAAAATCAAATCTAAAGGCCAGGGATTGACGAATTACGATAAAAATCCTTGTGGTAAAGCTCTCAATTAAGGAGTTCATTTTATTTTCGATTTATGAAATATTCTATGCATATAGTACACTTAGCTTTACAGTGTACATTGTAATCAAATAAAGATTAATTTGAACCTTATCTTTTATAATATATATAAAAATCGTTGAAAAAAATATGATCGTAGTAGGCTGTGAGACAAGGAAAAAACCTATTTTATTTAAATAGATTCTATATAAATTAATTTTTTTGTTTAGCAGTGTACAGTAGGCCGAAAGGGGGGGCAGTAGGTTCTGCAGGAGCGCTCGAAGTAGGCCGACCGGAGGTTCCGTAGGTATAATTGTGAGCCTTACTGACCTCCTTTGAGTCAAAAAGTCTACTTTCTGCCACGCCGGAGGATCAGGCTCTAAAGCATGATACTTTCAAACATTGTACCCTCCTTTAGATACCCAATAATCCGCTCACGCCGATTTCTGCTCGCCTTCATTTTGTGGGTTGAACGCGGCTCGAAAATTTCGAATCGGGTTGCTTTTATCTTTTTTTATTAACAAATGCGCCTGTAATCGTCTTCAAATCGTCGTCAGTGTATTTGATGCGATATGACAGAAAGAAAGGTAAAAGCAGAGAAGAACTCGATGCCGTCATATTAGCAATATCCATTCGGGTCCACCAGAATGAGCACAATTATTGCTTTTTTTATCAACAAATGCGCCTGTAATCACCCTCAAATCGTCGTCATTGTATTTGATGCGATACATCAGCAATAAAGGTAAAAGCAGAGAAGAACTCGATGCCGTCATACTAGCAATGTCCATTCGGGTCTTCCAGAATTCGCACAATCATTGCTTTTATCTTTCTTATTAACAAATGCGCCTGTAATCATCCTCAAATCGTCGTCATTGTATTTGATGCGATACGACAGAAACAAATGTAAAAGCAGAGAAGAACTCGATGCCGTCATATTTGCAATGTCCATTCGGGTCCCCCAGAATGAGCACAATTATTGCTTATATCTTTTTTTATCAACAAATGCGCCTGTAATCACGCTCACATCGTCGTCATTGTATTTCATGCGATACGTCAGAAATAAAGGTAAAAGCAGAGAAGAACTCGATGCCGTCATACCAGCAATGTCCATTCGGGTCTTCCAGAATTTGCACAATCATTGCTTTTATCTTTGTTTGTTAAGAAATGCGCCTGTAATCATCCTTAAATCGTCATTTTATTTGATCCAATATGACAGAAATAAAGGTAAAAGCAGAGAAGAACTCGATGCCGTCATATTAGCAATGCCCAGTGGGGTCCCCTAGATTCATCACAATTATTGCTTTTGCCTTTTTTTTATTAACATAGGCGCCTGAAATCATCCTCCAATTGTCGTCAATGTATTTGAAGCAATACGACAGAAACAAAGGTAAAAGCAGCGAAGAACTCGACGCCGTTATATTAGTGATATTCATTCGCGTTCCCCAGATTCATCACAGTCATTGCTTTTACCTTTTTTTTATTAACAAACGCGCCTGAATTGATCCTCAAATCGTCGTCATTGTATTTGAAGTAATATGACAGAAATAAAGGGAAAAGCAGAGAAGAACTCGATGCCGTCATACTAGCAATGTCCATTCGGGTCCCCCAGAATGAGCACGATTATTGCTTTTATCTTTGTTTATTAACAAATGCGCCTGTAATCGTCTTCAAATCGTCGTCAGTGTATTTTATGCGATATGACAGAAAGAATGGTAAAAGCAGAGAAGAACTCGATGCCGTCATATCAGGGCTGTCCAATTCGGTCCGCCAGAATCGACACGCCCATTGCTTTTACCTTTGTTTATTAACAAATGCGCCTGTTATCATCCCCAAATCTACGTCATTTTATTCGATGCGATATGACAGAAATAAAGGTAAAAGCAGAGAAGAACTCGATGCCGCCATATTAGCAATGCCCAGTCGGGTTCCCTAGATTCATCACAATTATTGCTTTTACATTTTTTTATTAACAAATGCGCCTGAAAAAATCATCAAATCGTCGTCTCTGTATTAGAAGCAATATGACAGAAACAAAGGTAAAAGCAGAGAAGAACTCGATGCCGTCATAATAGTAATATTCATTCGGGTTCCCCAAATTCATCACAGTCATTGGTTTTACCTTTTTTTATGAACAAATGCGACTGAAATCATCCTCAAATCGTCGTCATAGTATTTGAAGCAATATGACAGAAATAAAGGTAAACGCAGCCAAGACCTCGATGCCGTCGTGTTAGTAATGTCCATTCGGGTCTCCCAGAATGAGCACAATTATTGCTTTTATCTTTTTTTATTTACAAATGCGCCTGAAATCATCCTCGAATCGTCGTCATTGTATTTGAAGCAATATGACAGAAATAAAGGTAATAGCAGAAAAGAACTCGATGCCGTCATATTACTAATATCCATTCGGGTTCCCCAGATTCATCACAGTCATTGCTGTTACCTTTTTTTATTAACAAATGCGCCTGAAATCATCCTCAAATCGTCGTCTTTGTATTTGAAGCAATATGACAGAAATAAGAGTAAAAGCAGAAAAGAACTCGATGCCGTCATATTCGTAATGTCTATTCGGATCGACCAGAATGAGCACAATTATTGCTTTTATGTTTTTTTATTAACAAATGCGCCTGAAATCATCCTCAATCCGTCGTCATTGTATTTGAAGCAATGTGACAGAAATAAAGGTAAAAGCAGAGAAGAACTCGATGCCGTCATGTTAGTATTGTCCATTCGGGTCCCCTAGAAGGAGCACAATTATTGCTTTTATCTTTTTTAATTCACAAATGCGTCTGTAATCGTCTTCAAATCGTCGTCATTGTATTTGATGCGATACGTCAGAAATAAAGGTAAAAGCAGAGAAGAACTCGATGCCGTCATACTAGCAATCTCCATTCGGGTCTTTCAGAATTTGGACAATCATTGCTTTTATCTTTCTTATTAACAAATGCGCCTGTAATCATCCTCAAATCGTCGTCATTGTATTTGATGCGACACGACAGAAACAAAGGTAAAAGCAGAGAAGAACTCGATGCCGTCATATTTGCAATGTCCATTCGGGCCCCCCAGGATGAGCACAATTATTGCTTTTATCTTTTTCTATTAACAAATGCGCCTGTAATCAGCCTCAAATCGTCGTCATTGTATTTGATGCGATACGTCAGAAATAAAGGTAAAAGCACAGAAGAACTCGATGCCGTCATACTAGCATTGTCCATTCGGGTGGTCCAGAAATTGTACAATCATTGCTTTTATCTTTCTTATTAACAAATGCGCCTGTAATCATCCTAAAATCGTCGTCATTGTATTTGATGTGATACGACAGAAACAAAGGTAAAAGCAGAGAAGAACTCGATGCCGTCATATTTGCAATGTCCATTCGGGTCCCCCAGAATGAGCAAAATTATTGCTTATATCTTTTTTTATCAACAAATGCGCCTGTAATCACGCTCAAATCGTCGTCATTGTATTTCATGCGATACGTCAGAAATAAAGGTAAAAGCAGAGAAGAACTCGATGCCGCCATACCAGCAATGTCCATTCGGGTCTTCCAGAATTTGCACAATCATTGCTTTTATCTTTGTTTGTTAAGAAATGCGCCTGTAATCATCCTTAAATCGTCGTCATTTTATTTGATCCAATATGACAGAAATAAAGGTAAAAGCAGAGAAGAACTCGATGCCGTCATATTAGCAATGCCCAGTGGGGTCCCCTAGATTCATCACAATTATTGCTTTTGCCTTTTTTTTTATTAACATAGGCGACTGAAATCATCCTCCAATTGTCGTCAATGTATTTGAAGCAATACGACAGAAACAAAGGTAAAAGCAGCGAAGAACTCGACGCCGTTATATTAGTAATATTCATTCGCGTTCACCAGATTCATCACAGTCATTGCTTTTACCTTTTTTTTATTAACAAACGCGCCTGAATTGTTCCTCAAATCGTCGTCATTGTATTTGAAGTAATATGACAGAAATAAAGGTAAAAGCAGAGAAGAACTCGATGCCATCGTGGTAGTAATGTCCATTCGGGTCCCCCAGAATGAGCACGATTATTGCTTTTATCTTTGTTTATTAACAAATGCGCCTGTAATCGTCTTCAAATCGTCGTCAGTGTATTTTATGCGATATGACAGAAAGAATGGTAAAAGCAGAGAAGAACTCGATGCCGTCATATCAGGGCTGTCCAATTCGGTCCGCCAGAATCGACACACCCATTGCTTTTACCTTTGTTTATTAACAAATGCGCCTGTTATCATCCCCAAATCTACGTCATTTCATCATCGATGCGATATGACAGAAATAAAGGTAAAAGCAGAGAAGAACTCGATGCCGTCATATTAGCAATGCCCAGTCGGGTTCCCTAGATTCATCACAATTATTGCTTTTACCTTTTTTTATTAACAAATGCGCCTGAAATCATCATCAAATCGTCGTCTCTGTATTAGAAGCAATATGACAGAAACAAAGGTAAAAGCAGAGAAGAACTCGATGCCGTCATAATAGTAATATTCATTCGGGTTCCCCAAATTCATCACAGTCATTGGTTTTACCTTTTTTTATTAACAAATGCGACTGAAATCATCCTCAAATCGTCGTCATAGTATTTGAAGCAATATGACAGAAATAAAGGTAAACGCAGCCAAGACCTCGATGCCGTCGTGTTAGTAATGTCCATTCGGGTCTCCCAGAATGAGCACAATTATTGCTTTTATCTTTTTTTATTTACAAATGCGCCTGAAATCATCCTCGAATCGTCGTCATTGTATTTGAAGCAATGTGACAGAAATAAAGGTAAAAGCAGAGAAGAACTCGATGCCGTCATATTAGTAATATTCATTCGGGTTCCCCAGATTCATCACGGCCATTGCTTTTACCTTTTTTTATTAACAAATGCCCCTGAAATCATCCTCAAATCGTCGTCATAGTATTTGAAGGCATATGACAGAAATAAAGGTCGACGCAGAGAAGACCTCGATGCCGTCGTGTTAGTAATGTCCATTCGGGTCTCCCAGCATGAGCACAATTATTGCTTTTATCTATTTTTATTAACAAATGCGCCTGAAATCATCCTCAAATCGTCGTCATTATATTTAAGCAATGTGACAGAAATAAAGGTAAAAGCAGAGAAGAACTCGATGCCGTCATGTTAGTAATGTCCATTCGGGTTCCCCAGAATGAGCACAGTTATTGCTTTTATCTTTTTTTATTAACGAATGCGCCTGTAATCGTCTTCAAATCGTCGTCAGTGTATTTGATGTGATATGACAGAAAGAAAGGTAAAAGCAGGGAAGAACTCGATGCCGTCATGTTAGCAATATCCATTCGGGTCCCCCAGAATGAGCACAATTATTGCATTTATGTTTTTTTATTAACAGATGCGCCGGTAATCACCCTCAAATTGTCTTCCATGTATTTGAAGCAATATGACAGAAACAAAGGTAAAAGCAGAGAAGAACTCGATGCCGTTATATTAGTAATATTCATTCGCGATCCCCAGATTCATCACAGTCATTGCTTTTACCTTTTTTTTATTAACAAATGCGCCGGAAATCATCCTCAAATCGTCGTCATTGTATTTGAAGCAATATGACAGAAATAAAGGTAAAAGCAGAGAAGAAGTCGATGCCATCATGTTAGTAATGTCCATTCGGGTCCCCCAGAATGAGCACAATTATTGCTTGTATCTTTTTTATTAACAAATGCGCCTGTAATCACCCTCAAATCGTCGTCATTGTATTTGATGCGATACGACAGAACCAAAGGTAAAATCAGAGAAGAACTCGATGCCATCATGTTAGTAATGTCCATTCGGGTCCCCCAGAATAAGCACGGTTATTGCTTTTATCTTTTTTTATTAACAAAGGCGCCTGTAATCGTCTTCAAATCGTCGTCCGTGTATTTGATGCGATATGACGGAAAGAATGGTAAAAGCAGAGAAGAACTCGATGCCGTCATATCAGGCCTGTCCAATTGGGTCCCCCAGAATCGACACAACCATTGCTTTTACCTTTGTTTATTAACAAATGCGCCTGTTATCATCCCCAAATCTTCGTCATTTTATTCGATGCGACATGACAGAAATAAAGGTAAAAGCAGAGAAGAACTCGATGCCGTCATATTAGTAATGCCCAGTCGGGTTCCCTAGATTCATCACAAATATTGCTTTTACCTTTTTTTTATTAACAAATGCGCCTGAAATCATCATCAAATCGTCGTCATTGTATTTGAAGCAATATGACAGAACCAAAGGTAAAAGCAGAGAAGAACTCGATGCCGTCATATTAGTAATATTCATTCGGGTTCCCCAGATTCATCCCAGTCATTGCTTTTACCTTTTTTTTCTATTAACAAATGCGCCTGAAATCATCCTCAAATCGTCGTCATTGTATTTGAAGCAATATGACAGAAATAAAGGTAAAAGCAGAGAAGAAGTCGATGCCGTCATGTTAGTAATGTCCATTCGGGTCCCCCACAATGAGCACAATTATTGCTTTTATCTTCTTTTATTGACAAATGCGCCTGTAATCGTCTTCAAATCGTCGTCAGTGTATTTGATGTGATATGACAGAAAGAAAGGTAAAAGCAGAGAAGAACTCGATGCCGTCATGTTAGCAATATCCAATCGGGTCCCCCAGAATGAGCACAATTATTGCTTTTATATTTTTTTATTTACTAATGCGCCTGTAATCACCCTCAAATCGTCGTCATTGTATTTGATGCGATACGTCAGAAATAAAGGTAAAAGCAGAGAAGAACTCGATGCCGTTATACTAGCAATGTCCATTCGGGTCTTCCAGAGTTTGCACAATCATTGCTATTATCTTTGTTTGTTAAGAAATGCGCCTGTAATCATCCTTAAATCGTCGTCATTTTATTTGATCCAATATGACAGAAATAAAGGTAAAAGCAGAGAAGAACTCGATGCCGTCATATTAGCAATGTCCATTCGGATCCCCCAGAATGAGCACAATTATTGCTTGTATCTTTTTTATTAACAAATGCGCGTGTAATCACCCTCAAATCGTCGTCATTGTATTTGATGCGATACGACAGAACCAGAGGTAAAATCAGAGAAGAACTCGATGCCATCATGTTAGTAATGTCCATTCGGGTCCTCCATAATGAGCACGATTATTGCTTTTATCGTTTTTTATTATCAAATGCGCCTGTAATCGTCTTCAAATCGTCGTCAGTGTGATTGATGCGATATGACAGAAACAATGGTAAAAGCAGAGAAGAACTCGATGCCGTCATATCAGGCCTGTCCAATTGGGTCCCCCAGAATCGACACAACCATTGCTTTTACCTTTGTTTATTAACAAATGCGCCTGTTATTGTACCCAAATCTTCGTCATTTTATTCGATGCGATATGACAGAAATAAAGGTAAAGCAGAGAAGAACTTGATGCCGTCATATTAGCATTGCCCAGTCGAGTCCCCTAGATTCATCACAATTATTGCTTTTACCGTTTTTATTAACAAATGCGCGTGAAATCATCATCAAATCGTCGTCATTGTATTTGAAGCAATATGACAGAAACAAAGGTAAAAGCAGAGAAGAACTCGATGCCGTCATATTAGTAATATTCATTCGGGTTCCCCAGATTAATCACAGTCATTGCTTTTACCTTTTTTTATTAACAAATGCTCCTGAAATCATCCTCAAATCGTCGTCATAGTATTTGAAGCAATATGACAGAAATAAAGGTAAACGCAGAGAAGACCTCGATGCCGTCGTGTTAGTAATGTCCATTCGGGTCTCCCAGAATGAGCACAATTATTGCTTTTATCTTTTTTTATTAACAAATGCGCCTGAAACCATCCTCAAATCGTCGTCATTGTATTCAAAGCAATGTGACAGAAATAAAGGCAAAAGCAGAGAAGAACTCGATGCCGTCATGTTAGTAATGTCCATTCGGGTCCCCCAGAATGAGCACAATTATTGCTTATATCTTTTTTTATTAACAAATGCGCCTGTAATCGTCTTCAAATCGTCGTCAGTGTATTTGATGTGATATGACAGCAAGAAAGGTAAAGGCAGGGAAGAACTCGATGCCGTCATGTTAGCAATATCCATTCGGGTCCCCCAGAATGAGCACAATTATTGCATTTACCTTTTTTTATTAACAGATGCGCCTGTAAACACCCTCAAAGTGTCTTCCATGTATTTGAAGCAATAGCACAGAAACAAAGGTAAAACCAGAGAAGAACTCGATGCCGTTATATTAGTAATATTCAGTCGGGTTCCCCAGATTCAACACAGTCATTGCTTTTACCTTTTTTTTATTAACAAATGCGCCTGAATTCAGCCTCAAATCGTCATCATTGTATTTGAAGCAATATGACAGAAATAAAGGTGAAAGCAGAGAAGAAGTCGATGCCATCATGTTAGTATTGTCCATTCGGGTCCCCCAGAATGAGCACGATTATTGCTTTTATCTTTTTTTATTAACAAATGTGCCTGTAATCGTCTTCAAATCGTCGTCAGTGGATTTGATGCGATATGACAGAAATAATGGTAAAAGCAGAGAAGAACTCGATGCCGTCATATCAGGCCTGTCCAATTGGGTCCCCCAGAATCGACACAACTATTGCTTTTACCTTTGTTTATTAACAAATGCGCCTGTTATCATCCCCAAATCTTCGTCATTTTATTCGATGCGATATGAGAGAAATAAAGGTAAAAGCAGAGAAGAACTCGATGCCGTCATATTAGTAATGTATAGTCGGGTTCCCTAGATTCATCACAATTATTGCTTTTACCTTTTTTTATTAACAAATGCGCCTGAAATCATCACCAAATCGTCGTCATTGTATTTGAAGCAATATGACAGAAACAAAGGTAAAATCAGAGAACAACTCGATGCCGTCATATTAGTAGTATTCATTCGGGTTCCCCAGATTCATCAGAGTCATTGCTTTTACCTTTTTTTATTAACAAATGCCCCTGAAATCATCCTCAAATCGTCGTCATTGTATTTGAAGCAATATGACACAAATAAAGTAAACGCAGAGAAGAAATCGATGCCGTCGTGTTAGTAATGTCCATTCGGGTCTCCCAGAATGAGCACAATTATTGCTTTTATCTTTTTTTTAACAAATGCGCCTGAAATCATCCTCAAATCGTCGTCATTGTATTTGAAGCAATGTGACAGAAATACAGGTAAACGCAGAGATGAACTCGATGCCGTCATGTTAGTAATGTCCATTCGGGTCTCCCAGAATGAGCACAATTATTGCTTTTATCTTCTTTTATTGACAAATGCGCCTGTAAGCGTCTTCAAATCGTCGTCAGTGTATTTGATGTGATATGACAGAAAGAAAGGTAAAAGCAGAGAAGAACTCGATGCCGTCATGTTAGCAATATCCAATCGGGTCCCCCAGAATGAGCACAATTATTGCTTTTATATTTTTTTATTTACTAATGCGCCTGTAATCACCCTCAAATCGTCGTCATTGTATTTGATGCGATACGTCAGAAATAAAGGTAAAGGCAGAGAAGAACTCGATGCCGCCATACTAGCAATGTCAGTTCGGGTCTTCCAGAATTTGCACAATCATTGCTATTATCTTTGTTTGTTAAGAAATGCGCCTGTAATCATCCTTAAATCGTCGTCATTTTATTTGATCCAATATGAAAGAAATAGAGGTAAATTCAGAGAAGAACTCGATGCCGTCATATTAGCAATGTCCATTCGAGTCCCCCAGAATGAGCACAATTATTGCTTGTATCTTTTTTATTAACAAATGCGCCTGTAATCACCCTCAAATCGTCGTCATTGTATTTGATGCGATACGACAGAACCAAAGGTAAAATCAGAGAAGAACTCGATGCCATCATGTTAGTAATGTCCATTCGGGTCCTCCAGAATGAGCACGATTATTGCTTTTATCTTTTTTGATTAACAAATGCGCCTGTAATCGTCTTTAAATCGTCATCAGTGTATTTGATGCGATATGACAGAAAGAATGGTAAAAGCAGAGAAGAACTCGATGCCGTCATATTAGGCCTGTCCAATTGGGTCCCCCAGAATCGACACAACCATTGCTTTTACCTTTGTTTATTAACAAATGCGCCTGTTATTCTACTTGATGCCGTCATATTAGCAATGCCCAGTCGAGTCCCCTAGATTCATCACAATTATTGCTTTTACCTTTTTTATTAACAAATGCGCCTGAAATCATCATCAAATCGTCGTCATTGTATTTGAAGCAATATGACAGAAACAAAGGTAAAAGCAGAGAAGAACTCGATGCCGTCATATTAGTAATATTCATTCGGGTTCCCCAGATTCGTCACAGTCATTGCTTTTACCTTTTTTTATTAACAAATGCCCCTGAAATCATCCTCAAATCGTCGTCATAGTATTTGAAGCAATATGACAGAAATAAAGGTAAACGCAGAGAAGACCTCGATGCCGTCGTGTTAGTAATGTCCATTCGGGTCTCCCAGAATGAGCACAATTATTGCTTTTATCTTTTTTTATTAACAAATGCGCCTGAAATCATCCTCAAATCGTCGTCATTGTATTTGAAGCAATGTGACAGAAATAAAGGTAAAAGCAGAGAAGAACTCGATGCCGTCATATTAGTAATATTCATTCGGGTTCCCCAGATTCATCACAGCCATTGCTTTTACCTTTTTTTATTAACAAATGCCCCTGAAATCATCCTCAAATCGTCGTCATAGTATTTGAAGGAATATGACAGAAATAAAGGTCGACGCAGAGAAGACCTCGATGCCGTCGTGTTAGTAATGTCCATTCGGGTCTCCCAGCATGAGCACAATTATTGCTTTTATCTATTTTTATTAACAAATGCGCCTGAAATCATCCTCAAATCGTCGTCATTATATTTAAGCAATGTGACAGAAATAAAGGTAAAAGCAGAGAAGAACTCGATGCCGTCATGTTAGTAATGTCCATTCGGGTTCCCCAGAATGAGCACAGTTATTGCTTTTATCTTTTTTTATTAACGAATGCGCCTGTAATCGTCTTCAAATCGTCGTCAGTGTATTTGATGTGATATGACAGAAAGAAAGGTAAAAGCAGGGAAGAACTCGATGCCGTCGTGTTAGCAATATCCATTCGGGTCCCCCAGAATGAGCACAATTATTGCATTTATGTTTTTTATTAACAGATGCGCCGGTAATCACCCTCAAATTGTCTTCCATGTATTTGAAGCAATATGACAGAAACAAAGGTAAAAGCAGAGAAGAACTCGATGCCGTTATACTAGTAATATTCATTCGCGATCCCCAGATCCATCACAGTCATTGCTTTTACCTTTTTTTTATTAACAAATGCGCCTGAAATCATCCTCAAATCGTCGTCATTGTATTTGAAGCAATATGACAGAAATAAAGGTAAAAGCAGAGAAGAAGTCGATGTCATCATGTTAGTAATGTCCATTCGGGTCCCCCAGAATGAGCACAATTATTGCTTGTATCTTTTTTATTAACAAATGCGCCTGTAATCACCCTCAAATCGTCGTCATTGTATTTGATGCGATACGACAGAACCAAAGGTAAAATCAGAGAAGAACTCGATGCCATCATGTTAGTAATGTCCATTCGGGTCCCCCAGAATAAGCACGGTTATTGCTTTTATCTTTTTTTATTAACAAAGGCGCCTGTAATCGTCTTCAAATCGTCGTCCGTGTATTTGATGCGATATGACGGAAAGAATGGTAAAAGCAGAGAAGAACTCGATGCCGTCATATCAGGCCTGTCCAATTGGGTCCCCCAGAATCGACACAACCATTGCTTTTACCTTTGTTTATTAACAAATGCGCCTGTTATCATCCCCAAATCTTCGTCATTTTATTCGATGCGACATGACAGAAATAAAGGTAAAAGCAGAGAAGAACTCGATGCCGTCATATTAGCAATGCCCAGTCGGGTTCCCTAGATTCATCACAAATATTGCTTTTACCTTTTTTTTATTAACAAATGCGCCTGAAATCATCATCAAATCGTCGTCATTGTATTTGAAGCAATATGACAGAACCAAAGGTAAAAGCAGAGAAGAACTCGATGCCGTCATATTAGTAATATTCATTCGGGTTCCCCAGATTCATCCCAGTCATTGCTTTTACCTTTTTTTTCTATTAACAAATGCGCCTGAAATCATCCTCAAATCGTCGTCATTGTATTTGAAGCAATATGACAGAAATAAAGGTAAACGCAGAGAAGAACTCGATGCCGTCGTGTTAGTAATGTCCATTCGGGTCTCCCAGAATGAGCACAATTATTGCTTTTATCTTTTTTTATTAACAAATGCGCCCGAAATCATCCTCAAATCGTCGTCATTGTATTTGAAGCAATGTGACAGAAATACAGGTAAAAGCAGAGAAGAAGTCGATGCCGTCATGTTAGTAATGTCCATTCGGGTCCCCCACAATGAGCACAATTATTGCTTTTATCTTCTTTTATTGACAAATGCGCCTGTAATCGTCTTCAAATCGTCGTCAGTGTATTTGATGTGATATGACAGAAAGAAAGGTAAAAGCAGAGAAGAACTCGATGCCGTCATGTTAGCAATATCCAATCGGGTCCCCCAGAATGAGCACAATTATTGCTTTTATATTTTTTTATTTACTAATGCGCCTGTAATCACCCTCAAATCGTCGTCATTGTATTTGATGCGATACGTCAGAAATAAAGGTAAAAGCAGAGAAGAACTCGATGCCGTTATACTGGCAATGTCCATTCGGGTCTTCCAGAGTTTGCACAATCATTGCTATTATCTTTGTTTGTTAAGAAATGCGCCTGTAATCATCCTTAAATCGTCGTCATTTTATTTGATCCAATATGACAGAAATAAAGGTAAAAGCAGAGAAGAACTCGATGCCGTCATATTAGCAATGTCCATTCGGGTCCCCCAGAATGAGCACAATTATTGCTTGTATCTTTTTTATTAACAAATGCGCGTGTAATCACCCTCAAATCGTCGTCATTGTATTTGATGCGATACGACAGAACCAGAGGTAAAATCAGAGAAGAACTCGATGCCATCATGTTAGTAATGTCCATTCGGGTCCTCCATAATGAGCACGATTATTGCTTTTATCGTTTTTTATTATCAAATGCGCCTGTAATCGTCTTTAAATCGTCGTCAGTGTGATTGATGCGATATGACAGAAACAATGGTAAAAGCAGAGAAGAACTCGATGCCGTCATATCAGGCCTGTCCAATTGGGTCCCCCAGAATCGACACAACCATTGCTTTTACCTTTGTTTATTAACAAATGCGCCTGTTATTGTACCCAAATCTTCGTCATTTTATTCGATGCGATATGACAGAAATAAAGGTAAAGCAGAGAAGAACTTGATGCCGTCATATTAGCATTGCCCAGTCGAGTCCCCTAGATTCATCACAATTATTGCTTTTACCGTTTTTATTAACAAATGCGCGTGAAATCATCATCAAATCGTCGTCATTGTATTTGAAGCAATATGACAGAAACAAAGGTAAAAGCAGAGAAGAACTCGATGCCGTCATATTAGTAATATTCATTCGGGTTCCCCAGATTAATCACAGTCATTGCTTTTACCTTTTTTTATTAACAAATGCTCCTGAAATCATCCTCAAAACGTCGTCATAGTATTTGAAGCAATATGACAGAAATAAAGGTAAACGCAGAGAAGACCTCGATGCCGTCGTGTTAGTAATGTCCATTCGGGTCTCCCAGAATGAGCACAATTATTGCTTTTATCTATTTTTATTAACAAATGCGCCTGAAATCATCCTCAAATCGTCGTCATTATATTTAAGCAATGTGACAGAAATAAAGGTAAAAGCAGAGAAGAACTCGATGCCGTCATGTTAGTAATGTCCATTCGGGTTCCCCAGAATGAGCACAGTTATTGCTTTTATCTTTTTTTATTAACGAATGCGCCTGTAATCGTCTTCAAATCGTCGTCAGTGTATTTGATGTGATATGACAGAACGAAAGATAAAAGCAGGGAAGAACTCGATGCCGTCGTGTTAGCAATATCCATTCGGGTCCCCCAGAATGAGCACAATTATTGCATTTATGTTTTTTTATTAACAGATGCGCCGGTAATCACCCTCAAATTGTCTTCCATGTATTTGAAGCAATATGACAGAAACAAAGGTAAAAGCAGAGAAGAACTCGATGCCGTTATATTAGTAATATTCATTCGCGATCCCCAGATCCATCACAGTCATTGCTTTTACCTTTTTTTTATTAACAAATGCGCCTGAAATCATCCTCAAATCGTCGTCATTGTATTTGAAGCAATATGACAGAAATAAAGGTAAAAGCAGAGAAGAAGTCGATGCCATCATGTTAGTAATGTCCATTCGGGTCCCCCAGAATGAGCACAATTATTGCTTGTATCTTTTTTATTAACAAATGCGCCTGTAATCACCCTCAAATCGTCGTCATTGTATTTGATGCGATACGACAGAACCAAAGGTAAAATCAGAGAAGAACTCGATGCCATCATGTTAGTAATGTCCATTCGGGTCCCCCAGAATAAGCACGGTTATTGCTTTTATCTTTTTTTATTAACAAAGGCGCCTGTAATCTTCTTCAAATCGTCGTCCGTGTATTTGATCCGATATGACGGAAAGAATGGTAAAAGCAGAGAAGAACTCGATGCCGTCATATCAGGCCTGTCCAATTGGGTCCCCCAGAATCGACACAACCATTGCTTTTACCTTTGTTTATTAACAAATGCGCCTGTTATCATCCCCAAATCTTCGTCATTTTATTCGATGCGACATGACAGAAATAAAGGTAAAAGCAGAGAAGAACTCGATGCCGTCATATTAGTAATGCCCAGTCGGGTTCCCTAGATTCATCACAAATATTGCTTTTACCTTTTTTTTATTAACAAATGCGCCTGAAATCATCATCAAATCGTCGTCATTGTATTTGAAGCAATATGACAGAACCAAAGGTAAAAGCAGAGAAGAACTCGATGCCGTCATATTAGTAATGTTCATTCGGGTTCCCCAGATTCATCCCAGTCATTGCTTTTACCTTTTTTTTCTATTAACAAATGCGCCTGAAATCATCCTCAAATCGTCGTCATTGTATTTGAAGCAATATGACAGAAATAAAGGTAAACGCAGAGAAGAACTCGATGCCGTCGTGTTAGTAATGTCCATTCGGGTCTCCCAGAATGAGCACAATTATTGCTTTTATCTTTTTTTATTAACAAATGCGCCCGAAATCATCCTCAAATCGTCGTCATTGTATTTGAAGCAATGTGACAGAAATACAGGTAAAAGCAGAGAAGAAGTCGATGCCGTCATGTTAGTAATGTCCATTCGGGTCCCCCACAATGAGCACAATTATTGCTTTTATCTTCTTTTATTGACAAATGCGCCTGTAATCGTCTTCAAATCGTCGTCAGTGTATTTGATGTGATATGACAGAAAGAAAGGTAAAAGCAGAGAAGAACTCGATGCCGTCATGTTAGCAATATCCAATCGGGTCCCCCAGAATGAGCACAATTATTGCTTTTATATTTTTTTATTTACTAATGCGCCTGTAATCACCCTCAAATCGTCGTCATTGTATTTGATGCGATACGTCAGAAATAAAGGTAAAAGCAGAGAAGAACTCGATGCCGTTATACTGGCAATGTCCATTCGGGTCTTCCAGAGTTTGCACAATCATTGCTATTATCTTTGTTTGTTAAGAAATGCGCCTGTAATCATCCTTAAATCGTCGTCATTTTATTTGATCCAATATGACAGAAATAAAGGTAAAAGCAGAGAAGAACTCGATGCCGTCATATTAGCAATGTCCATTCGGGTCCCCCAGAATGAGCACAATTATTGCTTGTATCTTTTTTATTAACAAATGCGCGTGTAATCACCCTCAAATCGTCGTCATTGTATTTGATGCGATACGACAGAACCAGAGGTAAAATCAGAGAAGAACTCGATGCCATCATGTTAGTAATGTCCATTCGGGTCCTCCATAATGAGCACGATTATTGCTTTTATCGTTTTTTATTATCAAATGCGCCTGTAATCGTCTTCAAATCGTCGTCAGTGTGATTGATGCGATATGACAGAAACAATGGTAAAAGCAGAGAAGAACTCGATGCCGTCATATCAGGCCTGTCCAATTGGGTCCCCCAGATTCGACACAACCATTGCTTTTACCTTTGTTTATTAACAAATGCGCCTGTTATTGTACCCAAAGCTTCGTCATTTTATTCGATGCGATATGACAGAAATAAAGGTAAAGCAGAGAAGAACTTGATGCCGTCATATTAGCATTGCCCAGTCGAGTCCCCTAGATTCATCAAAATTATTGCTTTTACCGTTTTTATTAACAAATGCGCGTGAAATCATCATCAAATCGTCGTCATTGTATTTGAAGCAATATGACAGAAACAAAGGTAAAAGCAGAGAAGAACTCGATGCCGTCATATTAGTAATATTCATTCGGGTTCCCCAGATTAATCACAGTCATTGCTTTTACCTTTTTTTATTAACAAATGCTCCTGAAATCATCCTCAAATCGTCGTCATAGTATTTGAAGCAATATGACAGAAATAAAGGTAAACGCAGAGAAGACCTCGATGCCGTCGTGTTAGTAATGTCCATTCGGGTCTCCCAGAATGAGCACAATTATTGCTTTTATCTTTTTTTATTAACAAATGCGCCTGAAACCATCCTCAAATCGTCGTCATTGTATTCAAAGCAATGTGACAGAAATAAAGGCAAAAGCAGAGAAGAACTCGATGCCGTCATGTTAGTAATGTCCATTCGGGTCCCCCAGAATGAGCACAATTATTGCTTATATCTTTTTTTATTAACAAATGCGCCTGTAATCGTCTTCAAATCGTCGTCAGTGTATTTGATGTGATATGACAGAAAGAAAGGTAAAGGCAGGGAAGAACTCGATGCCGTCATGTTAGCAATATCCATTCGGGTCCCCCAGAATGAGCACAATTATTGCATTTACCTTTTTTTATTAACAGATGCGCCTGTAATCACCCTCAAATTGTCTTCCATGTATTTGAAGCAATAGCACAGAAACAAAGGTAAAACCAGAGAAGAACTCGATGCCGTTATATTAGTAATATTCATTCGGGTTCCCCAGATTCAACACAGTCATTGCTTTTACCTTTTTTTTATTAACAAATGCGCCTGAATTCAGCCTCAAATCGTCATCATTGTATTTGAAGCAATATGACAGAAATAAAGTTGAAAGCAGAGAAGAAGTCGATGCCATCATGTTAGTATTGTCCATTCGGGTCCCCCAGAATGAGCACGATTATTGCTTTTATCTTTTTTTATTAACAAATGTGCCTGTAATCGTCTTCAAATCGTCGTCAGTGGATTTGATGCGATATGACAGAAATAATGGTAAAAGCAGAGAAGAACTCGATTGCCGTCATATCAGGCCTGTCCAATTGGGTCCCCCAGAATCGACACAACCATTGCTTTTACCTTTGTTTATTAACAAATGCGCCTGTTATCATCCCCAAATCATCGTCATTTTATTCGATGCGATATGACAGAAATAAAGGTAAAAGCAGAGAAGAACTCGATGCCGTCATATTAGTAATGCCCAGTCGGGTTCCCTAGATTCATCACAATTATTGCTTTTACCTTTTTTTATTAAAAAATGCGCTTGAAATCATCATCAAATCGTCGTCATTGTATTTGAAGCAATATGACAGAAACAAAGGTAAAAGGCGAGAAGAACTCGATGCCGTCATATTAGTATTATTCATTCGGGTTCCCCAGATTCATCACAGTCATTGCTTTTACCTTTTTTTATTAACAACTGCGCCTGAAATCATCCTCAAATCGTCGTCATTGTATTTGATGCGATACGTCAGAAATAAAGGTAAAAGCAGAGAAGAACTCGATGCCGTCATACTAGCAATGTCCTTTCGGGTCTTCCAGAATTTGCACAATCATTGCTATTATCTTTGTTTGTTAAGAAATGCGCCTGTTATTGTACCCACATCTTCGTCATTTTATTCGATGCGATATGACAGAAATAAAGGTAAAGCAGAGAAGAACTTGATGCCGTCATATTAGCAATGCCCAGTCGAGTCCCCTAGATTCATCACAATTATTGCTTTTACCGTTTTTATTAACAAATGCGCGTGAAATCATCATCAAATCGTCGTCATTGTATTTGAAGCAATATGACAGAAACAAAGGTAAAAGCAGAGAAGAACTCGATGCCGTCATATTAGTAATATTCATTCGGGTTCCCCAGATTAATCACAGTCATTGCTTTTACCGTTTTTTATTAACAAACGCTCCTGAAATCATCCTCAAATCGTCGTCATAGTATTTAAAGCAATATGACAGAAATAGAGGTAAACGCAGAGAAGACCTCGATGCCGTCGTGTAAGTAATGTCCATTCGGGTCTCCCAGAATGAGCACAATTATTGCTTTTATCTTTTTTTATTAACAAATGCGCCTGAAACCATCCTCAAATCGTCGTCATTGTATTTGAAGCCATGTGACAGAAATACAGGCAAAAGCAGAGAAGAACTCGATGCCGTCATGTTAGTAATGTCCATTCGGGTCCCCCAGAATGAGCACAATTATTGCTTTTATCTTTTTTTATTAACAAATGCGCCTGTAATCGTCTTCAAATCGTCGTCAGTGTATTTGATGTGATATGACAGAAAGAAAGGTACAAGCAGGGAAGAACTCTATGCCGTCATGTTAGCAATATCCATTCGGGTCCCCCAGAATGAGTACAATTATTGCATTTATCTTTTTTTATTAACAGATGCGCCTGTAATCACCCTCAAATTGTCTTCCATGTATTTGAAGCAATATGACAGAAACAAAGGTAAAAGCAGAAAAGAACTCGATGCCGTTATATTAGTAATATTCATTCGGGTTGCCCAGATTCAACACAGTCATTGCTTTTACCTTTTTTTTATTAACAAATGCGCCTGAATTCAGCCTCAAATCGTCGTCAATGTATTTGAAGTAATATGACAGAAATAAAGGTGAAAGCAGAGAAGAAGTCGATGCCATCATGTTAGTAATGTTCATTCGGGTCCCCCAGAATGAGCACGATTATTGCTTTTATCTTTTTTTAGTAACAAATGTGCCTGTAATCGTCTCCAAATCGTCGTCAGTGTATTTGATGCGATATGACAGAAAGAATGGTAAAAGCAGAGAAGAACTCGATGCCGTCATATCAGGCCTGTCCAATTGGGTCCCCCAAAATCGACACAACCATTGCTTTTACCTTTGTTTATTAACAAATGCGCCTGTTATCATCCCCAAATCTTCGTCATTTTATTCGATGCGATATGACAGAAATAAAGATAAAAGCAGAGAAGAACGCGATGCCGTCATATTAGTAATGCCCAGCCGGGTTCCCTAGATTCATCACAATTATTGCTTTTACCGTTTTTTTTATTAAAAAATGCGCTTGAAATCATCATCAAATCGTCGTCTTTGTATTTGAAGCAATATGACAGAAACAAAGGTAAAAGCAGAGAAGAACTCGATGCCGTCATATTAGTATTATTCATTCGGGTTCCCCAGATTCATCACAGTCATTGCTTTTACCTTTTTTTATTAACAAATGCGCCTGAAATCATCCTCAAATCGTCGTCATTGTATTTGAAGCAATATGACAGAATTAAAGGTAAACGCAGAGAAGAACTCGATGCCGTCGTGTTAGTAATGTCCATTCGCGTCTCCCAGAATGAGCACAATTATTGCTTTTATCTTTTTTTATTAACAAATGCGCCTGAAATCATCCTCAAATCGTCGTCATTGTATTTGAAGCAATGTGACAGAAATACAGGTAAACGCAGAGAAGAAGTCGATGCCGTCATGTTAGTAATGTCCATTCGGGTCCCCCAGAATGAGCACAATTATTGCTTTTATCTTCTTTTATTGACAAATGCGCCTGTAATCGTCTTCAAATCGTCGTCAGTGTATTTGATGCGATATGACAAAAAGAAAGGTAAAAGCAGAAAAGAACTCGATGCCGTCATGTTAGCAATATCCATTCGGGTCCCCCAGAATGAGCACAATTATTGCGTTTATATTTTTTTATTTACACATGCGCCTGTAATCACCCTCAAATCGTCGTCATTGTATTTGATGCGATACGTCAGAAATAAAGGTAAAAGCAGAGAAGAACTCGATGCCGCCATTCTAGCAATGTCCATTCGGGTCTGCCAGAATTTGCACAATCATTGCTATTATCTTTGTTTGTTAAGAAAAGCGCCTGTAATCATCCTTAAATCGTCATTTTATTTGATCCAATATGACAGAAATATAGGTAAAAGCAGAGAAGAAGTAGATGCCGTCATATTAGCAATGTCCATTCGGGTCCCCCAGAATGAGCACAATTATTGCTTGTATCTTTTGAATTAACAAATGCGCCTGTAATCACCCTCAAATCGTCGTCATTGTATTTGATGCGATACGACAGAAACAAAGGTAAAACCAGAGGAGAACTCGATGCCGTCATACTTGCAATGCCCATTCGGGTCCCCCAGGATAAGCACAATTATTGCTTTTATCTTTTTTTATTAACAAATGCGCCTGTCATTATCCTCAAATCCTCGTCGTTGTATTTGATGCGATACGACAGAAACAAAGGTAAAAGCAGAGGAGAACTCGATGCCGTCATATTTGCAATGTCCATTCGGGTCCCCCAGAATGAGCACAATTATTGCTGCTATCTTTTTTTATTAACAAATGCGCCTGTCATCATCCTTGAATCGTCGTCATTTTATTTGATCCAATATGACAGAAACAAACGTAAAAGCAGAGAAGAACTCGATGCCGTTATATTCGTAATATTCATTCGCGTTCCCCAGATTCATCACAGTCATTGCTTTTACCTTTTTTTTTATTAACAAACGCGCCTGAATTCATCCTCAAATCGTCGTCATTGTATATAAAGTAATATGACAGAAATAAAGGTAAAAGCAGAGAAGAACTCGATGCCATTATTTTAGTAATGTCCATTCGGGTCCCCCGGAATGAGCACGATTATTGCTTTTATCTTTTCTTATTAACAAATGCGCCTGTAATCGTCTTCAAATCGTCGTCAGTGTATTTGATGCGATATGACAGAAAGATTGGTAAAAGCTGAGAAGAACTCGATGTCGTCATATCAGGCCTGTCCAATTCGGTCCGTCAGAATCGACACACCCATTGCGTTTACCTTTGTTTATTAACAAATGCGCCCGTTATCATCCCCAAATGTTCGTCATTTTATTCGATGCGATATGACAGAAATAAAAGTAAAATCAGAGAAGAACTCGATGCCGTCATATTAGTAATGCCCAGTCGGGTTCCCTAGATTCATCACAATTATTGCTTTTACCTTTATTTATTAACAAATGCGCCTGAAGTCATAATCAAATCGTCGTCATTGTATTTGTAGCAATATGACAGAAACAAAGGTAAAAGCAGAGAAGAACTCGATGCCGTCATATTAGTAATATTCATTCGGGTCCCCCAGATTCATCACAGTCATTGCTTTTACCTTTTTTTACTAACAAATGCGCCTGAAATCATCCTCAAATCGTCGTCATTGTATTTCAAGCAATATGACAGAAATAAAGGTAAACGCAGAGAAGAACTCGATGCCGTCGGGTTAGTAATGTACATTCGGGTCTCCCAGAATGAGCACTATTATTGCTTTTATCTTTTTTTATTAACAAATGCGCCTGAAATCATCCTCAAATCGTCGTCATTGTATTTGAAGCAATGTGTCAGAAATACAGGTAAAAGCAGAGAAGAACTCGATGCCGTCATGTTAGTAATGTCCATTCGGGTCCCCCAGAATGAGCACAATTATTGCTTATGTCTTTTTTTATTGACAAATGCGGCTGTAATCGTCTTCAAATCGTCGTCAGTGTATTTGATGTGATATGACAGAAAGAAAAGTAAAAGCAGAGAAGAACTCGATGCCGTCATGTTAGCAATATCCATTCGGGTCCCCCAGAATGAGCACAATAATTGCTTGTATATTTTTTTATTTACAAATGCGCCTGTAATCACCCTCAAATCGTCGTCATTGTATTTGATGCGATACGTCAGAAATAAAGGTAAAAGCAGAGAAGAACTCGATGCCGTCATACTAGCAATCTCCATTCGGGTCTTTCAGAATTCGCACAATCATTGCTATTATCTTTGGTTGTTAAGAAATGCGCCTGTAATCATCCTTAAATCGTCGTAATTTTATTTGATGCAACATGACACAAATAAAGGTAAAAGCAGAGAAGAACTCGATGCCGTCATATTAGCAATGTCCATTCAGGTCCCCCAGAATAAGCACAATTATTGATTGTATATTTTTTATTGACAAATGCGCCTGTAGTCACCCTCAAATCGTCGTCATTGTATTTGATGCGGTACGACAGAAACAAAGGTAAAAGCAGAGGAGAACTCGATGCCGTCATATTTGCAATGTCCATTCGGGTCCCCAAGAATGAGCACAATTATTGCTTTTATCTCTTTTTATTAACAAGTGCGCCTTTCATCATCCTCAAATCCTCGTCGTTGTATTTGATGCGATACGACAAAAATAAAGGTGAAAGCAGAGAAGAACTCGATGCCGTCATACTAGCAATGTCTATTCGGGTCTTTCAGAATTTGCATAATCATTGCTTTTATCTTGGTTTGTTAAGAACTGAGCCTGTTATCATCCTCAAATCGTCGTCATGTTATTTGATCCAGAATGACAGAAATAACGGTAAAAGCAGAGAAGAACCGATGCCGACATACTTGCGATGTCCATTCGGGTCTTCCAGAATTTGCACGATCATTGCTTTTATCTTTGTTTGTTAAGAAATGCACCTGTAATCATCCTTAAATCATCGTCATTTTATTTAATCCAATATGACAGAAATAAACGTATGAGCAGAGAAGAACTCGATGCCGTCATATTAGCAATGCCCAGTCGGGTCCCCTAGATTCATCACAATTATTGCTTTTACCGTTTTTTTATTAACAAAGGCGCCTGAAATGACAGAAACAAAGGTAAAAGCAGAGAAGAACTCGATGCCGTTATATTAGTAATATTCATTCGGGTACCCCTGATTCATCACAGTCATTGCTTTTACCTTTTTTTATTAACAAATGCGCCTGAATTCATCCTCAAATCCCATCATAACCCGATGCCATCATGTTAGTAATTTCCTTTCGGGTCCCCCAGAATGAGCACGATTATTGCTTCTATTTTTTTTTATTAACAAATGCGCCTGTAATCGTCTTCAAATCGTCGTCAGTGTATTTGATGTGATATGACAGAAAGAATGGTAAAAGCAGAGAAGAACTCGATGCCGTCATATCAGGCCTGTCCAATTGGGTCCCCCAGAATCGACACAACCATTGCTTTTACCTTTGTTTATTAACAAATGCGCCTGTTATCATCCCCAAATCTTCGTCATTTTATTCGATGCGGTATGACACAAATAAAGGTAAAAGCAGAGAAGAACTTGATGCCGTCATATTAGCATTGCCCAGTCGAGTCCCCTAAATTGATCACAATTATTGCTTTTACCTTTTTTATTAACAAATGCGCCTTTAATCATCATCAAATTGTCGTCATTGTATTTAAAGCAATATGACAGAAACAAAGGTAAAAGCAGAGAAGAACTCGATGCCTATAGTGATTATTTTTTGTTTTCTTTCAAATTTAAAAGCTTACGTAATGCCCTTTTATGAATAACAGCACAGAATAGATAATGATAGACAACAAGAACAACGATGATAGGAACTCGGACATCAATATAGACCGGCTTCTCCGAAATCTTACAGAGAAAAGCCGTGGCATCGCCCGGTTGTCCGTTCCATCATATAGGTTAGATATATATAGATGTGTGTAAAATAAATGATTCGTACAGGTAAATGGTTGAATTATAATTATTGTTTCCGATTTTTGATTACATGTGTGGGAGGCGGAGGATCCCTCGTCGTTTGTATACGCGGAAATAAAAATTATATGTTGAGAAATTTCCAAAGACTCCGCTCGTTCGTATTCTTCCACAATACCCAGATTTAGACACTCGATTTATTATGATATTGCTCCGTCGATCACAAACGCCATCTCTTCCGAGAGAGATTCTTGGTGTTACACGCAATTGCTTGAAGTACGAATAATTTCTCATCTTCTTGTTTCCTCGTTGTCGTGATGATCATCGAACCCGATAAAATTCGCCAGGCCTGGGCTTTGATGATGATAGAAGTTCGATAGTCACGAGCGAGAGAAAGAGAGCGAGATCAAACAACTGATCGCGTGTACTCTCGGACTGTGTATACGGCGGTGTCTGGCGAGCGAGTGCTCTACAACTCAACGAGACCGCACGTCTCGTTTCTCATTACCGGATAAATTTTATAGTTCGGGAGAATATCGGTACTGTTCGTTCGAAATACATATATCGTTACCTATATGATTTGGTCGTTCCCGAATACACACCTTTCACTCACCACATGCCGTCATATTAGTAATATTCATTCGGGTTCCCCAGATTCATCACAGTCATTGCATTTACCTTTTTTTATTAACAAATGCGCCTGAATTCATCCTCAAATCGTCGTCATTGTATTTGAAGCAATATGACAGAAATAAAGGTAAAAACAGAGAAGAACTCGATGCCGTCATGTTAGTAATGTCCATTCGGGTCCCCCAGAATGAGCACGATTATTGCTTTTACCTTTTTTGATTAACAAATGCGCCTGAAATCATGCTCAAATCGTCGTCATTGTATTTGAAGGAGTATGACAGAAACAAAGGTAAAAGCAGAGAAGAACTCGATGCCGTCATATTACTAATATCCATTCGGGTTCCCCAGATTCATCACATTCATTGCTTTTACCTTTTTTTATTAACAAATGCGCCTGAAATCATCCTCCAATCGTCGTCTTTGTATTTGAAGCAATATGACAGCAATAAGAGTAAAAGCAGAAAAGAACTCGATGCCGTCATGTTCGTAATGTCCATTCGGATCCCCCAGAATGAGCACAATTATTGCTTTTATCTTTTTTTATTAACAAATGCGCCTGAAATCATCCTCAAATCGTCGTCATTGTATTTGAAGCAATGTGACAGAAATAAAGGTAAAAGCAGAGAAGAACTCGATGCCGTCATACTAGCAATCTGCATTCGGGTCTTCCAGAATTTGGACAATCATTGCTTTTATCTTTCTTATTAACAAATGCGCCTGTAATCATCCTCAAATCGTCGTCATTGTATTTGATGCGATACGACAGAAACAAAGGTAAAAGCAGAGAAGAACTCGATGCCGTCATATTTGCAATGTCCATTCGGGTCCCCCAGGATGAGCAAAATTATTGCTTTTATCTTTTTCTATTAACAAATGCGCCTGTAATCAGCCTCAAATCGTCGTCATTGTATTTGATGCGATACGCCAGAAATAACGGTAAAAGCACAGAAGAACTCGATGCTGTCATACTAGCAATGTCCATTCGGGTGTTCCAGAATTTGCACAATCATTGCTTTTATCTTTTTTATTAACAAATGCGCCTGTAATCATCCTAAAATCGTCGTCATTGTATTTGATGCGATACGACAGAAACAAAGGTAAAAGCAGAGAAGAACTCGATGCCGTCATATTTGCAATGTCCATTCGGGTCCCCCAGAATGAGCACAATTATTGCTTTTATCTTTTTTTTATTAACAAATGCGCCTGTAATCGTCGTCAGTGTATTTGATGCGATATGACAGAAAGAAAGGTAAACGCAGAGAAGAACTCGATGCCGTCATATTAGCAATATCCATTCGGGTCCCCCAGAATGAGCATAATTATTGCTTTTTTTTCACTAACAAATGCGCCTGTAATCACCCTCAAATCGTCGTCATTGTATTCCATGCAACAAAGGTAAAAGCAGAGAAGAACTCGATGCCGTCATATTTGCAATGTCCATTCGGGTCCCCCAGAATGAGCACAATTATCGCTTTTATTTTTTTTGATTACCAAATGCGCCTGAAATCATGCTCAAATCGTCGTCATTGTATTTGAAGCAGTATGACAGAAACAAAGGTAAAAGCAGAGAAGAACTCGATGCCGTCATATTACTAATATCCATTCGGGTTCCCCAGATTCATCACATTCATTGCTTTTACCTTTTTTTATTAACAAATGCGCCTGAAATCATCCTCCAATCGTCGTCTTTGTATTTGAAGCAATATGACTGAAATAAGAGTAAAAGCAGAAAACAACTCGATGCCGTCATGTTCGTAATGTCCATTCGGATCCCCCAGAATGAGCACAATTATTGCTTTTATCTTTTTTTTTTAACAAATGCGCCTGAAATCATCCTCAAATCGTCGTCATTGTATTTGAAGCAATGTGACAGAAATAAAGGTAAAAGCAGAGAAGAACTCGATGCCGTCATACTAGCAATCTGCATTCGGGTCTTCCAGAATTTGGACAATCATTGCTTTTATCTTTCTTATTAACAAATGCGCCTGTAATCATCCTCAAAT